>JAOXYF010000006.1:18712738-18743562 GCA_028565775.1 Sternarchorhynchus goeldii | reverse complement strand
CCACTATGCCACATTAAGATGTCTTATGGGGTGCCGCATTCACTAAAAGCCTAGTTATGAAACAGTTGATGACTTTACAGAACTATGAAGAAGAAGATTCGATCCCACACTCTCCTGCGTAATAGACCATCTGTTTAACCACTATGCCACGTTTGGTAAAAGCCTAGTTATGAAAAAATGGATGACCTTACAGAATTAAAAAAGTGGATTCGATCACACACTCTACTGTGTAACAGACCATATCTTTAACCACTATGCAACATTGAGGTGGTGGAACTGGGTGACACTTTCAGTAAAAGCCCAGTTGTGAAACAATTAGCGATTTTAAATAACTATGAAAAAGAGGAATTGATCCAGCACTCTACTGTGTCATAGACCAGTGCCTTAACCACTACGCCAGAGTGACACAGCACCGCCGGGTGCCACATTCAGTAAAAACCTAGTTATGAAACAAATGCTGAAAAAAAGAGGAGATTTGATCCAACACTCTACTGTGTCATAGAGCAGAGTCTTAACCACAACGCCACATTTGGGTGGCAGCGCCGGCGCAAGCTTAGTTATGAAAAAAATGTATGATTTTTAATAACTATTGAACAAGAGGATTTGATCCAACATTCTACTGTGTTACAGACCAGAGCCTTAACCACTAAGATACATTGAAGTACTTCAGTTGGCTGCCACATTCAGTAAAAGCCTAGTTATGAGACAACGGCTGAGTTTAAATAAGTATTGAAAAACAGGATTTGATCCAGCACTCTACTGTATTACAGACCAGAGCCTTAACCACTACGTCACATTGAGACACCACAGCTGGGTGCCACATTCAGTAAAAGCCTAGTTATGAAACAAATGATGAAAATAGGGTTACGGTTCGGGTTTGGATTAGTGCACATACTGTGCAGAGGAATGCTGTCTCGCACAGGCTAATCACAGGCTAATCACATGCTAATCACAGGCTAATCACATGCTAATCAGTTGTTTTTGGAGGTGGTAAAGCTGCTACTCGAAGGCGACGATTTATAACGACCTCCACCGGCAAACTGCTCGGGCGCAAAAACAAACAAACGGAGGTGGTGGGAAGCGGCCTTTCGGTCTTGAGCAGCGTGTTTGAAATTCCTTCTGATGATCTCATTCAGTCTCACCTTTTTCCCAAACTGCAAATATTATTTAATAAGCAGTTAGAAAGTGAGCAGCAGTAAAATTGATTGTGGTCTGACTCGACTGCTGGGTTTGCTGTCGGATCAAGGCGTTTGTTTCTTTCTGATCTTACTAAACAAAAGTTACAGCAGATGCACACCTTCACGCTGTAGCTCCTCTCCATCACCCAGTCCGTTCATATGGCCACATATTATATATGCACAGGACCTGCATGTAAAACATGTGTCCACAAGATGGCAGTATTTTTACTAAATGTCATGTGATTATAACAGTAAACATATATTTTGTGAAGTGCTACTCAAAGATCAGCAGCTGCATGTTTGAGTAGCTTGTTTTATATATGTAATATGCATGTTTTATATATATTTATATATAAAATCAGTAAATAAAGGAAGCACTTGCCAGCATTGATGTGCTTTTCTTTACTGACTTGTTATTCCAGTGATGTCTGAAGTACCTGATAGTTTCAGACTAGACCACTAGAGGCATACTTGCAAGGAGCTGATAGTGCAGGTCTCAAAGTGCGTGTCTGAATGAATTAAAAAATATATAAAAATAAACATTTGCAGTTTCTCTTAAAGCGACAGGTCCGTGCTTTCCATAAACGCGGTCTCCTATGCATGACTGCAGGGCCTTACAATGCAGGAGCTTTCCTCTATAAAGGATCATACTTTCGATATAACATGATTGTGTAATGCTGTATTTCTTTTCATTTTATTGTTTGATTTGTTTGCCTCTCTCTGAGGCATCCTCGTCATCCTCATCCTCCTCCTCATCCTCATCCTCATCCTCCTCATCCTCCTCATCCATAGCGCCACTTACTATGAAACATCCAGGCCACTGTGTGTCATTTTTATGAAGAATCATAATAGAAATTCTTAAAGACGATTCATGAATGTGCATCATAAAGCGCAAGTTGTGAAAGACATTCTTTGGTTTTGCCTCCAGCTTATGGTCAAACATATATTGTCTAAAATGGCTGAACTCGAAACACGTAACCTCAGTACAACCTTTGCTTTCACCTTTGGTTTTTTATTTCGTTTTTTAGAATCCTTTTTTAATCAACAGGAAAAATCTAAAATACATTTTCAACCACATTAATCCTCATCAAGTTAGGCATGAGGAGAAAGCACCTCTCACCTGTTACACCTGTTAAATCCCAACACCACTCCGCTTGACACACACAGATGAATGTAGTGGATGATATTTCATAAGGGACTGGACTAGAATGAGGCTGTGGAAGTCCTGATGACCCAGAGTTTACTATCAACAGACAACACTATTAAAATGTCTCTTTCTTTACCACAACACAATACAAGACAGATAATGGCATTTCATGTTATGTGTTGAGCAAATGTTATATAAACATTTTCTATGATATTTTAATATATGATTTTTAAAATATGATATTTTAAGTCATCATATTTTAATGTTTATATATATATATATATGTTGGTCTAAGAAATTACAGATGTAAGCAAAGTGCTTTGAAAGTTGTTACATTTTATTTGGTCTCATTTCTTCTCCGTGTTCCACAGGTTAAAATTCATTACAACAGGTGAAACAAAAACACATTTATACATAAAACATTTTTTTTCTCTCTTTCTCACACACACACCCACCCGCACACACTTTGAAACACAAAGTCATAGAACGATAAGGCCCAGCCCAGTATGTCATTCACAATCATAAAACACTAGAAAGACATCACAAAGCCCAGTGGGAACTTATCCATAAAAGGATCAAACAACAAACCTTACACAGGCACTGCAGGAAGAAAATATGATATCATACAGCCTACAATTAAAAACAAAGAACGGAGAAGTAAAGAGCAATCATGTTGATCTTTTCAAGACTGACATTAGAGAATATCTCTGCAAACCGAAGATGGCAAGTGAAAAATCAAGTTCTTGATTTAAAACCTCTAGAAAAGACTTGGTCTGGTCAGAGCCATTTTAAGTGTTATTATTTTGCATATTCCGAGTCTCTTCCCAAACAAAATGAATGGAGAAAAAGGGAGAAACATAAACTTCTGTGATTCAAGGCACATATACTATGTCAATATCTCTGAAGCTGATCTGTAATGCACATTTGACATACCTCAACAGTTCTCTTTTTACAAACATACAATATTGTTTGATTTGTCCCTTTGCAGCACCCATACCTTATCACATACTCCAGTGAAGTAGAATAGGCTATAAAATACAATATACAAAAAGCATCCTAACGAGGACTCTGTCTCGGGCCCTTTAAAATATCTTTAATCCAGTGTCTAAAAGGCCTTAATAAATATATTTAAATCTTTTTAAAAAATCTCAACCGTCACAGGGGATGTTTGCACTGATTCTACAAGCTGGAAGCCAGGAAAGTTTCAAATTTCAGCCACCACCTGCTGAAGCTGATTGTGCTCAGCACAAAACAGAGTTCAGTGAGAGGCTGTCACATTATGGCAGAGCAGTGCATGCAGTGTTGCTCTCTCTGACACTGGTCTCTTACAAAGAACAGCAGCCCTTCTCACTTAGCACACCACTCTTGTGCGTGCAGGTTGCAAAGAAAGTCTTTGTCACACACACTTTGTTATGCTTATATATTGTATGGTGCCTTCTGAGAGTTTGTTTGTATTATAATGTGTCGATTAGAATTACTATTACTTGTTAACAAGTATTTTTAGTTTTCAAGACTCAAAAATGCAAAGACTCAACTGGGAAACAGCAGCTGAAAGCGGAAAAATAAGAACCTGCCAACGTCAGGCTACATGGCGAGTGGTATCTGGGCTCAGGTGTGCAAGCTTCATCAGACCCACCCAGAACATCCACACACTGTAGTCCTGCTTAAATCCACATGAACTGTCATGAGTTCAGCAGATGTTAACCACAGAAAAGGGAGCAAACAGAAATGAGGATAATGTTTCTGTGGCCAAACATAAATTGAGTCTGAATGAAATAAATAATGCTGGCATTTGGTGATAAAGAGTTTTTCTATGAGGAATGAAAACTATTTCTGAACTAGTCTACTTTCTGCTTTTAAAGGTTTGAGGATTGTTTCGAGCATCTTCATTGAAATGCGTGTGAATTGTGGATTTAAGCAATTCACAAACGCACAAACTAAAAGAGGCAGGAACAAAAAAAAATCAGTTCAGGAAAATAAAGCAATAATAATTTTCCCCCAAAGTGATCACCCGCCCATTAGTTACTATGTACTATTAGTCGTGCTAACATTTAGACTAAACCCTCCCATTCTGGCTGACACCATTACAATGTCAGGCCCCCTCTCACTTCTGAACGTCTGTGCGCTCTCAGTGCCCTTTACGCCATTTCACTCCCCAACACCAGCAGAGGCGAATCGCATTTCTGCACCGGGGCTGTTTTGGTCTACAGCTCAAGGCAGAGAGTCGCCGTGGCACCAGAGCTGAATGGGTTAATGACTCCTGATGTGCATGGCTGGGTCCTGAAGCTGGGCAGCATTTCCGGAATCTTCCGTTTTTTCTTGAGTGTTTTGGACAATGTGATGTTGGATAAGTAGGAAAAAGAGAGAAAATATGGAATGACTGACATGGAAAAGTGGATTCAAAGGAGTGGACTGTGGGCTGAGGTAGAACTGGACTTGAGCTGTGAGACTGGGATGAACTTGAGGGTATTGGAACCGCTGCTCAACTGGAAATCAACATTAGAAAAACTCAAATGGAGCAGCAAATGTGGTGTGGGAACTAGAGCCACTCAAACGTTCTTTCTGTGTTGAACTGCACAGAGAGCAGCCCAGGCACACACAGCCAAATAGCACAAACTGATACTGCCTCTCTCAAAAGATAACTGAAGGCTGGAATACTGTTGTCCTTTGTTAAGCTGAGCAGCCACTCTGAAAATAATCATTTTCAACTGAAGACAAGAATCCAAACTGCACAAGCTTTCCGTTTTTAAAGCGGCAGTGCCCCAGTACTAACCCTTGAGCACACCGCAGAGCCGCATTAACGTGATGGACATATATAACCTTAAGGCTATTTAGACTAAAGACAACTCTGCTGTGCTGTCACCGTGATGGGATGATCTAAGAGGGAGTGACGTCTGTACCTGGAGCGAGAACTGTAGCTTGGTCTCACGTGTGCTGCAGTCTCACGTGTGCTGCACAGACAAACTACCAAAAGGCATCAGAACACTTTGCCTTAAACAACATTGTGTGTTTTTCTGTTCAATAGGGTGGGATCAAGATCAGGGGTCCTGATGCATGGTGGTAAACCACAACTAATGTACAAAAATGTAAACAAACAAAAAATACCCTTGATTCTGATGACACCTAATTTTGTTATGCTGTTTGCTAGTGGTACACAGTAACGACAGGCTATAGCTATATAGAGATACATATTAGCACCTGTCTGTCATTAGCTGTGGTATTATGGTATAATGTATGTTGGAAGGATCATGTTTATCCTGTTAGATCCTTGGATCTCACATCATCAGTGGGATATGAGATAATTTCCCATTATCTCAACTTCTTTACCTAGTCAAGGCTTAATAAAAACAGTTAAAGACCCTTGTTCAGTACAGTATGTGCACATCAGCCAAGAGAGAGGAAGGGAATCCCGTGCCTCCAGACATACTGTAGTCATTAGGTTAAACGAGAGTCAAGACCTCTGTCTCTAGAGACTCCAACTATGAGACACAAGTCTGGTCAAGATGATCGGGGCTACAGCGTTTTTCTTTCTCTCCTTCGTTTTGAAAATTATTCTTAAAACATTAGTAAAGAATGAAGATAAAGGGAATTAGTCACAAAGACTAAAATAGACCTGCTGTGGTGTTACTTTATGTTGGAATGCAGGGATCAATAGCCACCAAATAGCCACCAGCCTTTCCATGATGCCACATTTTCTGTCTAAAGTGCTTATGAGAATCACAGAACCATAATCACTGAAGCACTGAAACTTCAGAAGAGGACAACACACCAGTAACTACTAAAGTGGAAGAATGGTTATCTGAAGACGGGTGGGTGGTCCACAAATTTATCAATCAAAGTTACTTTTTACCCAGTGACAGTTCAGATCAGCTTTGATGGATCTGATGGATCATCGTCCCTTTTAAATACACCTGAAATGATTTCCACTAACATGGCTCTCATAATGAAATAGGCATGGCTACATTGGCAGTGTGAAGGATTAGTACTGGACCATGGACCATATACTTTATAAATGTAGCTGTGTAGCTGGCCTGAGTTTCCCTCTGTTCTTTGGCACATGTGTGGAACATTCAGCAAGTCTGAATTGTTCCTGCAGAATGTTCCTGTGCATGTGGAACAATGTAGTGGCCTTCCGGAATAGCCTGCGCCTCCATGAAAGAAAAATCATGAAAAAACAATGTGTTTTTCAGATCGTGCCAACATAGCATAACTAAATCAAAAGCCAAATTGGGCTGAAAGATGTAGCTTCTATATGTTCTAAATGGTTCACAGCAAGAGAGTCAATCTGATAAGACTTTAAGGCAGATTTAAGGCGAGAGACAACACAGGCAAACAGAAGTCTGCTCAATATAAAATAAACCCACTGAACTCACCTTTAGACACCATGCCCAATTTAAGAATAGCTTAACCACACGTGATAACAGTGAATAAAACCTTGCAAAACCTAGAAATATAGAAATGCTAACAGATCAAACCAAGCTAGCTGCTTGTGTCTGCACCTTTTTTGGCTTTCATGAATCTTTACCCTCATTAGCAGTTCCAGCTAACCTTGAGAGGGAACCAAAGAACAGGTCCATTCAAACCTAATGCAACGCATATTGCAAATATTTCTAGGATTCACAGAAACAAAAATTAAAAGTCGTATTTCCCAGTTTCCGGAGTCACAATGGTAATAAATGTTGGAGGGAAATCCTGTTTGGAATGATGTCGACTGTTGATTGTAACCGCACATACAACACCATGAAGGTTCTTTTCTGTCTAAGCCAACATTGTACAACGTTGACAGCCCCACTTTATGGGGAACTATGTTTTCTGTAATCTAGTGCCTCTTTTTAAAAATGGACCTTAAGAGTCCTGAAGCAGCCAATACTCAGAGCAGTTCTTGCTGGGGAGTGGGAGGGGCCATGCTGTCTGGATCTGACCTGGATTTGACAGCACAGCATTTCCCCTGTGAAGTTTAGAACCTGTCATCTCTGAGCTGCGTTGGTGATCTAAAGGGACTGAGTCCCAGAGTTCTCCGGGGGCGAATCTTTTCTTTGGCGTGAGACGAGGGCTTGGTAAGTGCCGCCCAGCCGAGGTCCACGAGCGGGGAGTCGGCCGGGTTCAGCGGGGCGACCCTGAGAGAGAGGTTTGGGCTCCCGTTCGTGGAGCAAGGAGCAGAGCGGGACGTCGGGAAAGGGGGGGAGAAGGGGTCAAAGTGCGAGGAGAGATCAGCGTTTACTGGAGGGTCAGCCTTGAGACTGAAGGGGTCACAGTCAGGAGACGGGAAGGGGTCACAGTTCGTGAAGGGGTTAGTAGGTGAAGGCTGGTAACCGAGTCGTGGGCTTGTGGGGCTGCTGGCTGACAGGTTGCGCCGCAAGCCAGATTTTTCCGTCCCACCAGCAGATATGAAACTCCAGGGGTCAATCCGAGGACGGATGGGTGACGGCCGGGGTCGCGGGATAATATTGACCTCCAGGCGTCGGGTTTTGGGGCTCCATAGACGAGGGTCTGGGTAGAGGGTGAAGGGGATGGGTGATTTGTCGTCTGCTTCCATCGTGTCTTGGCACAGTGGCAGATCTAAGACTGGATAAAGGAAAGGAAACGGGAGAAAAATTAAAACAGAAACGAAAGTGAATTCATGTGATGGTACAGCTGATAAATAACAGGTAAAAAGATTTGGGGAGGGGGAGCCAAGGGAAAAGGATGAACTGCTGGTAGGAATTTATGTGGCACCATCACCAGCAAAACATTCCAACTAGTTTCCTGGACATGTAGTAAAGCTTAATGTTGGGATACACCATCATGACTCCCCACATAGAGTCCCGTTTAATCTTCATCTGATTACCTAGTTGTGAAGCAAATCCCTGGCTGGATCTTCTCCTTCTGTCTCCAGTTTGACTCATCCCTTCGCTTCCTGCATTTCCGGTTTCTCCATTAGCCTGAGCGATCCACTCTGCTGAGCTGTGCAGAGGAGTCCTTCGACCCGACCTCTCTCTCTCTCTCTCTCTGGGGTTTGGGGGGGGAGGAGTCAGGGGCAAGGGCTTACGCTCTGGGGGCTTCAGAGGGGCATCAAAAAGGCCCCGGGGTAGAGAGTCTGTACTGAATGTGATGAGATCCCCAACAACGGCTGGGTCAGCGGGCAAGTCCTCAACATCCACCTGGGGGCGCTCTCGCTCCAGCTCCACAGCAGCTTGGTTAGTCCTGGGGGGTGGTCGAGGAGGGGGTGTTGGTGGACGGTGGGGTTCCAGATGGCGTCCCAGAGCGACAGTGGCCAGAAGAGCGGCGCCACTGAGGAGGGCCTGGTGAGTGCTCTTAACCATGACGGGAAAGGCAGAACGGCATTCTGGGTGCGGGGAGCTGCAGGAAAACAAACCCCCCTCCTCACTGCCTGAGTCCTCTTCTGGAAGGGCTGTCCAGGAAGACTCCTTTAATGAGCCAGGATCTACAGCAAGAGAGGTAGAGTGAAAGACCAGAAGAGAGAGAGAGAGACGAGGGAGAAAAAGCACAAAGCAAATGTTGTTGAGATAACAGTCTGGTACCCACAGATTCTCCATCTTCCCTTCACAAAGAGTCACATTCGATGATAAAATGGTCAACCTGTTACATTAATTGTGCAGTGAACCACTTGTTATTTCAAACTCCAGGACTGGATTTGGATTGGAAGTCCAGATTTGAGGATATGAAAATACTAAAGAAGACACTATTGCCCTTTTAAAACCATCACAATTTCCTCTCGAGGACCTGAAACATGCTTACCTTTACCACCGGCCACTACATTCATTTTTTATTATCGTGTGATAAATAACTAAATCGAGAACACATTACCATTTTGGCTGTGCTCTGGGGTGGTGGGTGTGTACTCCACGAAGTCATCTATGGGTTCTCCTTTCTCACTGCTGTCCCTCGCTAGTAGTTTAGCTCTCATAGACAGACTGACAAATGTAGACAGAAACGTGGAAATCACAAACAGCCCACGGTAAATCGGCAAAGTGACTACAGTCAAACAGCCGAAGGGCTTTTCTGTGCGAGTCTCGACGGTGGAGCCTGCAGTCACTCTGTTGTGTGAGGGAGGCTAGAACAGAGACGCTCATGGAATCTTATTCCTGATCGTTTCATATGACTCACGGAGAGTCACAGATGAACGGGTGAACTGATTGAAGCTGGTTATGAGGTTGTTGTGTGTGTATGTGTCCACTGCCTTGTGTATGCCTGTGTGTGTGCAATGGTATGTGTGTGTATATTTAGGGGTGTGTGTATATAAATGTGCATGTGTGTGTGTACATGTGTACTTGCATGCATACATGCATGTGTGTGTTTGTGAGTGTGTACATATACGTGTGTGTGTGTGTGTGTACCTGCTCTCCTGTGAGCTAAGACGCTGTAATTTCGGGCTCTTGGGGCTCTGGGGGCTCCAGTGTGGGGCCAGCCTCCGCTCACCATTAGCCTGCTTCAGAGGTAGTGACTCCAGGGGCCACACAGAGCTCCACTTACTCTCACTGGGACTCACTGCAGAATAACAGAGGGACCGACAGTACAGTACTGTGTGTGAATATTTTAAAACTTAAAATATTTATTCTGTACTGTATTTTGACTGCACAAACATTATGGAGTCTAACTGTGATTGGGATTTGTGTTTTTTTTATATATATAATTCAGTTGTGTGTGTGTGTTCTCACATTGGATGGCACGGAAGCGGGGACCGATCGACGGTGAGGTTCCAGAACCCAAATCAGGAGAATTGCGTCTCTTCTCCAAGCCTGGCGATGCCTGCACTGTGATCTTATGGATGAAATCTGTAACACAGCACGTACATAATACAGCTTCAAAAGAGAACAGCGTTTGTATATGTATGTGTGTGTATATATGAGTGTGTATATATATATATATATGTGTGTGTGTGTGTGCGCGCGCCCACCCTGTGGCATGCTGATCTTTTCTCCGTTTTTGCTCTTCAGTTTGTGCTTCTTGAAGGTTCCTTTGCGTTTCTTCACGTTGGGTTTGTCCTGGTTGTGGTTGAGGTGCAGTATAAGGAGTGAGAGCTCCCTCTCAAACACATCCTGCTCCCACTGAGCCAGCTGCTGCTCACGGAGACGCAGGAACTCCTCATGAGACTTCTGCTCCAAGGCAGCACGCTTCAGCTCCTCCTCACGACACCGCAACTCCTACACACACACACACACACACACACACACATATATGTACCTAAACAGATGTACCTACATATATAAACAGAGATGTATGTACACACATGCGCACACACCTTTTCCTTGGCACGGAGCTCATCGAACATGTCTTGAATCTCCAGTTTCCAGTCCTCTTGCAGCGAGTGGAAGGAGTCCTGCGGCATCTCCTCCATGACCTGCTGCTCAAGGGCACACAGCTGAGCCAAGATGGAGCCAAAGCTCGGCCTGTGGTGAGGATCCTGGTCCCAGCACTCTGACAGACGGAAGGAAATGTAGTGTTAGAAAACACACACACACACACACACACACACACCTCCCAGCACTCTGGTACACAGAGGCAAGATAGTGTTAGAAACATTGGCATTCTCTCTTTCAGACACACACATGATGCACACATGAAGGTTCACAACACTAAAAACAACACAGAAAAAAGTGAAAGACACACAGACACACAAACACGCATCACACAGACACACAAACACACATCACACAAACACATCACACAGTCACACAACACACATCACAGACACACAAACACACATCACACAGACACACAAAGACACATCACACAAAGACGCATCACACAGACACACATCACACAGACACACAAACACACACCACACAAACACACACCACACAGACACACAAACACACATCACACAGACACACATCACACAGACACACAAAGACGCATCACACAGACGCATCACACAGACGCATCACACAGACACACATCACACAGACGCATCACACAGACACACAAACACACATCACACAAACACACATCACACAGACACACAAACACAAATCACACAGACACACAAACACACATCAC
This sequence comes from Sternarchorhynchus goeldii, assembly GCA_028565775.1. Lineage (NCBI taxonomy): Eukaryota > Metazoa > Chordata > Actinopteri > Gymnotiformes > Apteronotidae > Sternarchorhynchus > Sternarchorhynchus goeldii. The sequence goes on along the minus strand of JAOXYF010000006.1, from coordinate 18,732,237 downwards.
ACAAACACACATCACACAAACACACATCACACAGACACACATCACACAAAGACACCACACAAAGGCACAAAGACAATACATTGTATTTAAATCATTCTGTTTCTGTGACCTGTACACCACTGTTAGGCTTCATGAAACAATGAATCAACAACTGATAGACATCACCTGACACGGGTGGATGGGTGGATGGATGGATGAACTCACCTGACATGAGTTGGGCAAATGGTTCAGGGCAGGTGGAGGGGATGGGCAGGGTCAGCTTGTTAACTGCCACCCCATAGGCTACCGCAAGACCATCTATCCCTCTGTATGGGGCTTCACCAGTCAGCAGCTCCCACAACAACACCCCATAACTAGAGAGAGAGGGATGAAAGAGGAGTAGAGATACACCGAGGAGTAGAGATACAGCTCAGTAACGCTATTATGTGGTGAGAAACATTTATAGTGTCGACAGGTTATTATGCTTTATAACATTGACTTAATTTTATTTATAATGTGACTTATTTTGCTCTCTGTATAAGCTACACTAGTACATAAGAGAAAAACTAGAAAAGATAAAAACACAAGGTTCTGTGGGCCTTGTTCAGATCCCCAAGAAATAATTTAGTGGTAAGACATCTCTCATAAGTTAATAGAACATACAGGGACAAGGAAACACACACAGTAGCTGCTCGGTGTACCGGGAAGGAATATCACAAGCTCCGCTCGTATATGACGCCCTGAAGAGCTTTTCACCTTTGAAGTGCTCAGAGTTGCCCACACAAGTTTTATATAGATTGTTAATTACAGCGTGCGCACGCACGCACACACACACAAATATACGTATACACACAGTACACACGCACAGCACAACAGTTTTTATAGCCCATAATCTAAAAGGATACATGTATTATCACAAGTTTTGTGAAGTGCTTCCTGAAGCAGTTTGCACCAAATGTATACATTTTACAGCAAAACCGCTCTGGGTTTCCACGCTGAGTTTGTGGTTACTCAGTTAACAAGCTCTGGTAATGGTTAACAGGTCTTTGCAGAAGCTTCCTTTTAATGTCATGCGAACACAAACCCCATTCTGCAGTGTTACAGCGTTAGCCAATCATTATTAGCAGTTCATACAGTAACCCCCTACAGAGGGCCTCTTTTTCACACAGGCATGGGCAGGGCAGCTATCTCCAGTGGATAGCACCAGCTTAACTCTCACACTGGTCTTTTTCTGTTTAATACAGTCATAGGCCTATGATTTTTAAGCTTCTTGCATAGTTATAAGCATTATACAACAGTTAGTTCCAACCAATCTGATTGGACAAGAGGCATTTCATGAGTGCTGATAGAGAGTGGAGCAGCACTGGCACTGTGAACTATAGATGCATCACTTTACAGGTTTTATTAACCATGTTTACACTGTAGTGATTGATTACATTGTAACAAACTTTGCTGTTAACTCACTGGTATCACACATGCCACTAAAGAGACTGTGGACACAATAAATAAACATGCAGATGAATGTACATGTTACACAGTAGCTGTCCTGTGCTGATGTAGACCTGCACAAAGCAATACACCGATGTAGACCTGCACAAAGCAATACACCGATGTAGACCTGCACATTGATGTGCAGGAAAATATTTGTGTTTCTTGGCAACAGTCCAGGCTCTCAGTCCAGTTGTGGAACTATTTGTAAAGGTGGAGGCAAGTAAATTCTTAAACAACAAAGAAAACATAATCACTCCATAAATAGAACTCCAAAACCATACCTCCATACGTCGCTGCCCTTAGAGAAGGTAGAAGATTTGATGACCTCGGGAGCCATCCAGGCGTAGGTCCCTGCTGTGCTCATCTTGGTAGTCTTGTGCCACTCTCGCGCCAGTCCAAAATCTGTGATCTTCAGAGTCTTGCCCTCGATGCCATCCTTCTCGATCGGCTCAGCCAAGAGGACTGAAAGAGCAAGACAAAGAGTGAGACGGAGTGCAACCGAGTGAATGAAATAGAGGGAGTGAGACAGAGTGTATGCAACTGAGACAGGGTCAGTGAGAAAATGAGACAGTGAGAGACAGAGTGAGACAAAGAAAGAGTGACAGAGTGAGACCAAAGTGAAAGAAAAAATGAGAAGAAACATTCAAAAATAAAAGGAGTGTGAGGATGAGGAGTAAAAACAAAACAACATATAAACAAAACAACAACAACATATGAAAGACATTTGAATAAACCACGTTATTTACAACTCTGGCTGTGTGGATAATTATGGGGACTACTACACAATAACTGGAGAGATGTCTTTCTGTTGTTTATAGATTGTTATTCTAAATTCAAATGATGACTGCAGTATATGTGATGTACGTTTCTCATGCGTGATTGAAGATGTGTCTCGAGTCCAAATCGAATTTCCCTGGATGTAATAACACACATCGTATGTCGTACATCGTACAACTGTTATCAGCAACTGAGTGGGTTCGATCTGAATCAGCACACATGCATTATGCACAATTTCAAAAGTCACAAGTCACTGAGCCGCCGAGATCCTTAAGTGACGGAGCTCATCACTCGTAGCTGAAAGGTTCCTGTGTACCACCAGAAGCAGTAGCGATCTAAGACATTCGCTTTGTTTCCCTCTGGTCATCAAACTGAGTGGACGAAGGTCTCAAGACGTGTCCAGTCCTTCTACAGATAGGCAGCGTCAGCACTGTTATGTGTAATATATACAAACCATCTTCCAGCTGCCCTCGTATTACAGGCCGATTCCTCACACCTTTTTTTCACACTTTCCTGCGCACACACACAGACACACACACACACACACACACACACACATCACAGCGCAAACTGTTGCGAGAGCTGAGAGCATGAGAAAGTAGTGTGAGGCTAACCCTAGCAACCGTACCAGCTCAACACGTACCAGCTCAACACGTACCAGCACGTAACCCTAGCAACCGTACCAGCTCAACACGTACCAGTACTGGTACCAGTTCACCATCACCTGCTCCCTTCTCCTTCCTCCCCTTCTCACACTCTGTGCTGCCAATATACTCACAAAGTCAGCAGCTCCTACAGAGTGGCATACATGTGTGGACACACACGCACACAGACACAGACAGACAGACACTCAGAAGCTCCAGACAACCGTTAATATTCAATACAGACTGTTTGAATTTGGTCTCTGAACATGCACAGCAAAATGTGGAGCATCAGATAGAGGCTGGAGTTCATCCCACATTCCTGTTTTCTCATGATTCATTTGCTACCAAAAGCACAGAACACACACAGTTGCTTTACTGTTCTTCCTAAAGTCTTTGCAGCCATCTATGTCTCTACCAGAAAACCCTGCCAGCAACCACAAAGGGAGACATAGTTACACACACACACACACACACACACACACACAGTGGTGGTTTCCTTTGGCTGTTCTTGTGACCTCCTCCACAGGACGTGACGCAAATCGGCTCTTCTCGTTCCTCAAAAGAGGAGAGAAAATATCCCTTTGCTCTTTCCCTGCCTACACACTGAGGACAGAAAATATTTTTCGTCTGCATCCTGAGTAGAACACTCCTCGTGGAGGTGGGGTTAGGTGGAGCCAAAGCTCAGAGCAGCAGACAGAAACGTCAGAATGCTGTTGTACTACGTGCAGGGTGGTAGTTCTCCACTGCTCTTCTGGTCTGTACACATCAACATCTACTCATTTAGGCAGTATATGTTTATTTGCATGTGTAAACATTATATAAACATGCATAAAGAACCAGTCGAATACAGCATTAATGAGGAACCCTAACAGAATAAAAGGGAACGGTTGAACTGTGTGGCGATTAATATCTTGGTACTAAAACACAGGTTTGGTTTCCAAGTTTGACTTAAAGAAATATTCTTTCATTAAAAAGCCTCCATGTGTCCATCGGCAGATCTGAGCTCCGCCCTCAGCATAAGTACAGCTGGGTGGAGACGCGTTAGTCTGGAGGAAGGAGTAAAAGTGCTGAGGAACAAAAGGAGCAGCTAGAAAGACCAGTTGTTTTTAACATGCATTCATACATAGGTGTGTGTGTGTGAGAGAGAGAGAGAAAAGAACTGAGGAGCAGGTTTGTAGGTCCAGATGGATCATCTCAGCATGCTCTGCCCAGAAAGCTCATCCACAAACCACAGTCTTCAGCAATATTTGTTCAGCCAAGGGAAATATTGCGATAATGCCTGCCAAACGATATATTGCTCAGCCCTTATCCCACAGAAGACCCAGCTGGCTGAGGCTGTGAAACACAGCCCAGGCCACACTAAAGCACAGGCCCCTGACCACACTTAGGGTGTGTTTATCCTTTATAGCTCAGTTCCCTTGGTCCGGACCAAAGAGCCAAGAAAATGATACATTGTTACATCTTAGTCCTGGTTTGCTTAGCATTCACATTCACAAACCAATATGAAAGGGAGGGGAGACCGTGTGTGTGTGTGTGTGTGTGTGTGTGTGTGTGTGCGCGCGCGCCTGGTGGGGTTTCTACCAACTGGAAACTCAGTAAAAGGTGGATAAATGTATAAATGAATCAGAAAAATGACGCTGATGCATGTCCTGCTGTTCCCTCATGGTGTTCAGTTTCGAATCCTGTGACATCATATTCTGTATTTAGTCCGTTTGGACATCTTCGATTAATACTGTGTTCATACTTCAAACAAATCGCACCAGAATTAACTTGGAACACATTCACTTAGAACACATTTCTTTTCTCACTTGTTAGGGTGAAAAAGGTCAAATGCATATTAATAGGAGACTTTGATATGTCCATATAAATGAACACCTTCCCATATATTAGCAAGTCGTATGATAAAACAGTATATTGTACATAATACTTAACTTTTTGACATAAAGGTGCTGTACAAAGGCTGGAGACTAGTTTCAGGAGAACACTGCTTGCACACAATGATATACTTCCGTCTGAAATGTCTTGTTCCTCTAAACATTTTTATACACACACACACACACACACACACAGCAGATGTGAAATCTCAATGGTTGCACAGTCAGCGTGACTGACTGTTGTTGCTTTTCCTCCAGTGACACCACACAACTTCTGCAGCTTCAAAGCACCTTGAGGGTTCTTCAGAACCTCCGTCACACATCACAGTAATAACACTACAGTGAGGAAGTGCTGGCAGAAGGACACGAACAGATCAGAACTGAACACATGAGGATCCTAACCCTAACACCACAGGACATGCTAAACCCTGGGATCCTAGAAGTGCATCTACATCAGTGGTGCTGGAGACATGAGAACCTGGATGGCCTACAGCACCACTCCAGCCCAGTGTTCACTCTCTCTGCTGGGCTTGGAGCCAGAGGGATGTTTTCTGATGTGGTCGAGGTCAACAAGTCTCAGCAGCAAAAAAAAAAGGGGGGGACGGAAAAAAAAAAACAAAGAAACAAAAGAGTGAAACAACTCCACGCCAACGGAACACTGTCGCTGTGAGAGATGGTAACCATGGAAACTGGCAGTGTTTGTTGTTTGTTGACTTTTTCAAAAACAGTCATGTGCCCTTAGCTGAATACGGAAGAGCCGGTGTGGTGCGACAGTGAAGAGCCGGTCTTGCTCTTACAACACCTCCCTGTTAATGAAACTACTGACAACCAACTCACTCTGAGCAAGTTTAACACTCGGTTTAAGAAGATTGCACGAAGTTGGAAAAGTATTCAAAACACCCACTTTTCTTTAAGAGTGAATTTTCGTTTGTCCAGCCCAGCGAAAGTTTCATAATGTTTCAGAAGAGTCGTGTCCATGTCTGTTTTGTTGTGCTCTTGTCTGTCAGACGGTCCTTCCTCTCGTCTCCTTGTGTTGTAGATTTTGGATATTTTCACCACCACCGTAATGCCTTCTACTTTCCTCTCCTATTCCCTCTTTCTCTCTCTCCATAACCTTTCAACATTCTCTTCATGTGTGATTATCCCCCCTTTAGTGTGTGTGTGTGTGTGTGCGCGCGCGCGCACAGAGGTTGCCAGACAGTCTGTGTGTCCGTGTGCTGCTCCCCAGAGAGACAAAGCCATCCTTCTTCCAGGGGGAAAACCCCCACCCCAGTGGAATTCTGTACCCACCCACGTGTGTGTGTGTGTGTGTGTGTGTGTGTGTGTGTGTGTGTGTGTGTGTGTGAGAGACAGAAACACAGAGAGAGCAAGAGATAGATGGAGGGATGCTGAGAAAAAGATGAGACAAAAGAGAGAAACAGAACGAGGCAGAGACCAAACAGAGACCAAATTCGGGGGGGTGTGGGGTCAGTCTTAGTCTCACAGTTCTCCGAGGCAGAGTGTTTCACTTAGAGTGTTCTGGCTGGACCCTTCACTACTCTCTCATGAGTTTACAAACACATCTCACACCGTCTCATCTATACGGACAGGAGTTTCTCACCATCTGCACTCATTTTATCAACCCACAACATTTTACAGCCATTTTCTTACCACTGTCTATGAATTAACTGCAGTAAGTGGCTACTTTAGAAAACTGCTGTGGCAACAGTAAGATTGACAATAAAACCATGAAATTCTATAATATTCCACAATTGTGCATAAAAATGTGCTTGTGATTAAGATGAATCTCATTCTGTGCCCTTTTGACTGGTGTTGCATCCTTTGACTAATGTGAAATGCCTCATTTTGCACAATGTAAGATAAAAAAACCCGATATATAATGATGATGTTAATATATCAGTAAATCTCTGATGTCACACGTACTTCAATCATATATAATATGATGTTAATATATCAGTAGATCTCTGATGTCACACGTACTTCAGTCATTTTTCTGTCTTTCTATATTTCAAGAACAAGCCTTTAAAAAAAACAAAAAAACCTCCAGGCGAAGTGGTGAAGGCATCCGGGTTTCGATGGCCGAGTAGAAACTGGTCATAACTCAACCCAAACTGTAACCAATTAACCCAGAAGAGGAGGGTCTCTGTGCTGCAGGCCTGCCAATCACAGACTGAGCTTTAACTAGCATTAGCATGAGCACTAACAGAACAACAACTGAACACTTGAAAAATTACAACAACCAGAAGAAACTGCATCTTCCAGAACGTGTCAGAAAACTTCAGAAAAAGGAAAAAAATGCAAAAAAAAAACCCAGCCTGCTGAAATGACCTGAAGTGAACTGAGGCCAGAGCTCAAACTATACTTACAGCAGCTATACTTACAGCTGGGTTTGCACGCCGTATATGAGAGAATGAGAGATGCAGGACAGCAAAAGATCTCGCCATTGTGGGACATCCCACATTTCATCCACGAAATAACACTCAAATGATAGAATAATAGAATAAGTCAAATATCACTTGAATAACACTCAAACCCAGTGACCTGCACTGCAGGGCCGTCGCAGCGTAACGGTGAACATAAACAGTGGGCTGGACTGTGCTCAGTAACCAAGGAAATGTAGAGGCAGAGTTTAACCAATAATTAATTAAAATCATTAACAAAGGAGAAAATGTGCTTGTAGGCTAGTAAAGCATGTCCTTGATTCACCGAGTTCTTCTGAGTGACCCTTCAGCATCTTTGAGTTCCTTTGTTCTTTGTGCCCCCCCTCCTTTCTCTCTCTCTCTCTCTCTCTCTCTCCTTTTCACTTATATTACTAATTATTAATGATTAATGTATCCCTTCTGTGGCTCCCCCACAAGCCTCTTTCTGAGTTTCAAACAGACTCAGTGTCTTCCCGTCTGGTGCATCATTTGCCATCACATCAGCTCTTTTGGAGCAGGTCAGGGTCAGGGTCAGGGTCAGGGTTAAGCCCAACCCTAGCTGTCCAAGTCTGCTCTGCATAACTGCATCAAAAAGGAGACAAAGTATAGAAACTATCTGTCCCACCCCATTAAACTAAGATTATTCATCCCAGCGTAACAGACAAGCCAAACCCTGGCTGTCATACGTGGGAGGAACAGCCATTAAACAGCTGAAAGGTTAATACCTGTTTAATACTTTGTAACTCTTTGTATTCAAACCTGTAAATCCCTCTAATCAGTGGCTTCTATTTTTTGATCAGGCAGAGATGAAGCTCCATCATGATTGAGATTAAGTGTTCATAAACACTATTTACATTATGCTCATGTTTCAAACCATGAATAAAATTTTTTTTAAATCATTTCATGGACAAAGGTCTGCTCCCTTCTCCCTGCAGGGGTTCATTATATCAAAGTAGCAAGAAATTATCTCTGGATCCCCCAAAAACAAACATGGAAACATGTTTAAAGTTGGGTTGGTGCTATGTGGATATAAAAATATATTTTTTATACCTGTGGAAATTCAGAAGCTGTAGAACTTCCACACCCCTATTTCCCCACAGCATTACTGGGAAATGGGTTTTGCTGAAACTGACAATTATGAGCCTGTTTACACCTTGGTGATCAATCACATTCAGATTACACATGACACATGCATGAAATACAGGGTGTAAACACACCTAAAACAGATTGCGATGTGTGGTTGGAGACAGATCTGGACCACATTTAATACAAATGTAAACAGAATGTGTCTTCTGAACCTGCATGGTTACGCAAACTGATACATGGACACACACACACACACACACACACACACACAGGTTTATCTGTTGTAGTTGCAGGGAGTCGTTACAGTGTTCACACTCGTTTTATCGTTAATGGATAAAAACAGTTTCAATAACTATATTAATTTAGTCATAAATAAAGTAACTAATATGTCAACATGTTAAACATTCAATTTACCTTGAAAAGCAGGAAAAAAAATTTAATTGGCTTCAGCTGTTTAGTAACACAGGTGAAGTGACGTGAACGTGATTGGTGAAAACCCCGCCGCGGTCACTCACACTGTGCTAGCGATCGACCAGTCAGCTTAGCGCCAAGATGCTCGCTCAAAAGCGTATTTCCCTGCACACGCCGCATGATGAGCATGGTGAGAGTGGCAGAGATGAATGTACGTTACTGCCTTCTTTAAAGTATCGTTGCACGTTAATGCTTGGTTTCCGCACAGCATGTGATGGTGTGACTCCGGAACACAGACTTGATATTCAACCACAAACCTATGGGTGGTGCTCAGATCTGGTTTCACAGGGCCAGTTACTTTCCACCTTCACAATATTCAGAACAGCTCACAAAGGTCTCGATAATTAGCTGATAAACTCCATCAGAGCAGCCTGAACACCCAGCGGCTGGGTGATGTACGTCTGTGTCATCCGGTTCGACCGGCTCTCTGTGGAAGGCCGCAGGGTAAATGTCAGGATCGGCAGCCTTCCCGAGGGGGAAGCCCCCGGCAGGCTGGAGCCTGCCCTACACCAGCCTCTACTCCCCGTCTTCCGTCTCCGGAAGGAGTCAGAACGCCTTCCCACAAGAAGGAGACGACACAGACGAGGTGTGAGCCGTTCCTTATCAGCCGAAGACGGAGAATACAGAGACGGCTCTCGTACTGCGTTTCCTGGCACCCTGTGGGCCGATGGTGTTACAGCCAGACAACTTCATCAACAACAGGAGGAAAAGCACAAAGGAATGTCTGCTTTGGTCCGCAACACCTGACTCAACAGATCATTGAATCGGGAGTGTTGGACTGGGAATAAATTCCACTGTGCCACCATACTTGGAAAGCTAGATCTGAAGAGCATGTCTTGCACTGCTGGAAAAGTCCTCTCTGATGTAAACACATTTTCTGTTCAGTTCAGCAAATATTCCCACAAGGCAGCTTTGTGGAGATCCTGGTCAAAATGTCACCTGATCAAGCTGAAGGTGAAAACAGCAAGGAAAAAGTTCCTGAGCCATCAGGAGAATGAAACCTTGAAGCTCCCCCAGGGGGCAGCGACCTCCTCTGACCCCATGGCTGTTGAGGAGGTTAGTCACAGCTGAACCACACTCATGGTGTTGAACATAGGCAGGCAGGTAGAAAGTTTGTGTAATTCCCTCAGTCCGAGTGCGAGACAGCTGCCATGTATAACGCACATCTTCATGAAGTCCTGCTTCCGTGACGCAGCTTGACGCACGTCTGTTCTTCTGCGTTCAGCGTTTCGTTTGGGGGGGGATGTCAGTATTTTCACGTGTCAGGGCGAGATCGAATACATCACTGGCCCAATCCACTCACCCAGAACCATTACATTTACATGTTAATCCCCTCCGTGAATTCAGTGCCACATGGACGTACTAACAGTGCTTCTGCTAACAAACATTCCAGGAAATGCACCTACTCTACACATCTCTGACATGTAATATAAATAACCTGGAGTGCGAAGCCAGCAGACAAGTGTCTCAGGGCATCTGGGCTCTTTATGACCGTCAGCAACCCGTTCATCAACAACGACTCCCCACCAGCTCAAACTGTCAAACTGTCTGGTATATTAAGGTACAACATGCAAATTCTTCCATACATAAAAAAGCCCATCTCAAGAGAGACATGGTTAGTGTCACGAAGCGAAAGGTTTTACAGGCGAAAGGTAAAACAGAAGTTTTACTGAGTTTTGCCAACCCGAACAGCTGAGAATCAGCACGTCGTTCAAGACGCTAGAAGCCTAATTGTGTCAGAAGGCACAGGGGGACGAACGCTACACACATGCATCACTGGGCTGTAGTGTAGAGGGGAAAGGTTTCTTCTCTGAACAGGCCTGCACCTGCTCACATCTACCTACAGATACCTCGCGATTACTCTGCAGGGGCCTGGACGTTCCAGGAGAACGGAACAAAGTCCTAAATTACCCTCATGTACCGATCACCTGTGCTAGGTATGTGGGGGTGGGGAGTGGATAGATGAAGAGAGGGAGGTAGGAGGAAAGAGGTTTTTTAAAATAAACTATAGAAAGTCGCTAGGGGCCTCAAATATGCACAATATCTGATCACAAGCCATGATCAGCAGCATCTGAACAACATCCATGTTGGATGAACTGGATGCTTGAGAGGGAACGAAAGATAAAGTAAAGGACAAAGACACAGATGTGATTCTGGGGTTAATTGACCCTCTTAACCAGAGAATGTTTAGCTTGGCACATTCCCACAATTACCCAGTTATCCTAGGGAGTGTGTGCATCAGTATACTGGAACATGCATATCATTCAGTAACTTGTGTGTAGGTGTGTGTTTTCCAGTGGAATTCCAATTAGGACCAATGGTTGGCATGACTCTGAACATTTAGAGCATTTAGCTGCTACTTTTTATACAGAGAATTGCATTTGTGACTGGTTACATCCTGAGTAATTGAGGGTTAAGGGAACAGTGGTAACTTGGCAGAGGTGGGACTTGAATCAGCAACCTTCTGATTACAAGTCCAGTGCCTTAACCACTGAGCTGCCACCTTCACTATGCCCAAATATGTAAGCATGTGCACACACAAACTCACATTTTAATCTCTCAGATTTTATAACTATAAATCCCTAGACACACAATCAAAACAATACAGCTTGGATTTTGCCCCAAAAACCAAATACCTACACCGACAACTTGAGGCCGATTTATTCAAGTCTGTAGTTCTGCTCTGGGGGCCCTGGGAGGGAGTCTGCTGCCCTCCAGATACATGCTGCCACCTTCTCGACTGGCATTTATAACCCACTGAACCCATAGTGCGTCCAGCTGCCCGCCGGCCCACCGATGCCACCCTCTCCCCACACCTCCAGTCACCCGTCTCGCATCACCTTCGGCGCTGTAACGCACAGGCAAATACGGCAGGGTGAGCGACGAAGGGCCCTCACCCTCGGCCCTCGGGGGACAGGAGCGAGACGTGCTTTGAGAACTTCTAGGAAGGAGGAAAAATGGAGTTGAAAGGGTGAGGGGGAAAAAAAATAAAAAAAATAAAAAAGAAAAGAAAAGAGAGGAAAGAAAGAGACAGGATACTGGCAGGGCGAGACACAGACGAGACGAGCAGAGACAGGTCTGAGACAAAGAGGTGGACAGAAGGAACAAACACGAGGGAGGTGGGAGGGAGGAAGAGAGAGAGAGAGAGAGAGAGTGGGAGAGAGAAACGAAAGCAGAGAAAGACAAGAAGAAGAAAGAGAGGGGAGTGAGAGAGGACACAATGATAGGGAGAGAGAGAGAGAGAGATAAGATCACTCAGTACAGTGAGCGGATTGTTTTCTCATGCGCAGAAAAAGCCTGAATTAAAAATGGTTTGCTTTACGCAACTGAGGTGTTTTCCAGCTCAGCGTGTGCAGCACGAGGCTTGTGTGGGAACACAATGAGGAGAAAGGGAGAGAGAGGGAGAGAGAGAGAGAGAGAGAGAGAGGGAGAGAGAGAGAGAGAGAGAGAGAGAGAGAGAGAGGGAGAGAGAGAGAGAGAGAGAGAGAGAGAGAGAGAGAGAGAGAGAGAGAGAGAGAGAGAGAGAGAGAGAGAGGGAGAGGGAGAGAGAGAGAGAGAGAGAGAGAGAGAGAGAGAGAGAGAGAGAGAGAGGGAGAGGGAGAGAGAGGGAGAGGGAGAGAGATCAAACCTCCATGATGACAGGGGTGGGGGAAAGGGCTGGATGTGTCATCTAACCTAAAGCCATGCAGCACAGCAGCAAAACAACAACAATTCAACCACTGCCAAAGTAAAACACTAAAGTTAAACACACTAAAGTTAAACACTCTAAAGTGTCTTTTTTTGCATTTGTACGTGTGACACATAATACAAAAGAACCTCAGCCAGAGAGAGAGGAAGGTGAAAGCATGAGAGACTGCTCAAGAGAGACTGCTCAAGAGAGACAGCTCAAGAGAGACAGCTCAAGAGAGACAGCTCAAGCAAGTCCACAGGTGCTTGCTGTTCCCTCAGATGTGCAACATGCTCCGATTCCTTATCCGACGGCGATGATCCCGAGACAGTGAGGTTATTCCTTAAGATCACTTAACTCAGCCAAGGGTTAAAGACTCAAACGCAGGATAAAACATTTACATTGCACAATGGGCGTACAAGAAATAAATGGCTCAGTGGAAAAAAAATAAACACTTCCTCTGCTTTTAATGTGATTTGGGACGACAGAAGGAGTGGAACCTATAGCTGAAGACTAGTTATCAAGGAGGAAATGTTTCATTGTGCTACTTACTGTATAGAATTATTCTGACAGTTCATTTGTTGATTTTTCAGGAACAGCTACTTACCGACGTAGATAATAATGGGGTCACCATTATTATCAGCTATAGGGTCTGAACTCTGAGGTCTGGTGGGACCAGTTGGGTTTTTTTGTGAATAACGTGAAAACAATTTTACCATTTCTTGAACAATAGTTAACATTTGGTTTGATATGAAAATCCTGAATCTCACCTCACTATAATCCTCACCAAGATCCTTACCTCACTGTAAACCTCACTGAGAACCTGGATCTTACCTCACTGTAAACATCATTGCTTCGAGCAAAGGCACACAACACTGTCACCAGAACCCTACTTCAGGATCTTTTAACTTAATGAATGTACACTTGGAGCAGAACTATAAAACTATAATTCTATAATTCTTTTGACTTTTGCTTGCCTTATCATTGATTGCATTCCATTTCACAATTTTTCTCGGAAAGTGTGCGCTCAGTTTGCCAGCTAGTCATGTGACATTGTTTTCCCAATTATCTTTCAGTTTTGCTCTCCCTCTCATAATTTATGACATCCCGCAAAACACACAACCGATGCAGAAAGCAGAGGAGTCAGAGAGCACTGAATGGGTACACTGTAGGCCAGCAGCTGACCAAATGATTCCTGTGCACCAACTGAAGTGTTTGTATTGGCAACCATGATGCAGTAATGAGATGGCATTTCTGGTTTAGAGAATTGTTTTTTAAACATTACAAGTATGTCTATTAAGTGCATAATGCAGGTTAGACTGTATACTGGGGTAAGTTCAGGAACAGTTGAGCAGTTTTTAATAAACCTTTAATGACTAAATCATTACCTCCAAAAAGGGATTAACGATTATTTGAAATGTCGCAAATAACACACAACTGCAAGTGAGCAAGAACATGTACTTACTGTTGTTTGATTTCAGGTCGCGATGAATAACCGGAACAATCGCCTCACTATGCAGATACAGCATACCCCTCGCGATCTGCACGGCCCAGTTGACGAGAACGTGCGGTGGGATGCGTCTGCCGGCGAGTGCGCGGCTCAACGGGCCACCGGATGCATACTCCATAATAAGACACAAGTTTGGTTCCTGCAAGCAGACCCCTTTGAGCGCAATAATGTTGGGATGTGTGAGCATTGCAAAGAGCCGCGCCTCGTTCCGGACGTTCTGAGCCGTGACACTAATATCCTCGTCCGGGTCTTGACGAGCTGCCTTCACGGCCACGAGATCCCCTCTCCAGGTGCCTCGGTAAACTTTCCCGAAGCCGCCGACGCCGATCACCTCTTCCAAATTCAGCTCCCGAAAATCCACCACTTCCGGCTCGAACTGCAGACCCACAGCTGGACCGAGTTCCCGAACTCCACCACTGCCCGGCAGTTTGCCATAGGCGCTCGGCTTTAGGGAGACGTAGTTGGATGGGAAAATGCCTACTTTGTTGTTTACCTTACCCGCCCACCACCCCTCGTCTCCAGATATCTCTGAGTCCAGAGACAGAACTTCCACCACGTCTCCTTTCCGCAGAGTGAGCTCGTCTTTTCCCGAGGCCTCGTAATCGAATAAAGCGGTCCATACCGGGTTGGTGAAGTTTCCTTTTTGAGACTGTTCGAGACTTTTCCAGGGCGACAGATGGCCGCGCGTAAATATGTTCTTCAGCGGTTCCATGGAGCTTTACGCGAGGGTCGAAAAATGATTCGAATCGGTGGGATGTGGAAAATAAAGTACAAACAAGTACTTTCCGGCCCCTGTGTCCCGTTTCAACCTGTGCCTGAGGTTCATCGGGGACTTCTGTGTCCTGCTCCAAGACCACGCGCAAAATCACACAGGCATGGCCACTCACAACGGTCCTATATAAACCCCTAGCACGAGCAGATATGGAATACATACGTTTCCATGAAAGCACACAACAGTTAGGCGAAAGGATTCAATGTCAATGTAAACAGACCATCAGTGTCAACCACTAAAAGGCAGACTCGAGTCCTTAAAGCTATTTCAGCGTCTGTTTAACTTTGAGATTAAACATTGTCGCTTAAAATAATATTCCGTGTCGCATATCCAAAAGCAGCGACTTTGCCGCGAGGACACACCGGAAACGTCGATAAAAACAACCATGGATTTGCTGACTATCCAATTTTTAATAAAGGATGGAGTCAGAGTAAACGAGTATCTGCTGTAGGCTTATCACATAAAAAACACAAGTATATCGGCGAAGTGATTTCGCAATTTTAAAAAGCAATGGAGGAAGAAAAAGGTCCATTTAGTGCATTTGAGTCCTTGGTGTTTTCAGCCAATTGCTGTGGTCACTCCGTGCAGGAAGCGCAGGGCCGCAGAGAAGAATAGCAGGAAAGGAGCTTCGCTTCTGCGTATACCCGACCTGCACGGTGTCAGTCAGCCAAGTCTTAAACCACCGAGAGATTATTTCAAAAGCGCGCCACGTCTCCGATGTAAGAATCCACTCTTCTTAATTTTCTATAATTCTTCATCTGTTGGGGGGGGAAAAAAGTGGTTCCTGTCTTAGATGTTCACGTCGGCAACAAACTACAACTGTCACCAAATTTGAACAGGAAGAACCAAGCAAACTTGTTTGATCTATTTTTAAAACAAAACGAGCTTTAAGGACAAACGCTCTTTACCTCGCAAGGCCGTCGTGGATTTCACTATAAGCAGTCGACATCATCTTGCTTTTCACCAGAAAACAGTCCTCCAACTTTTCAGTGGCCGCCTTGCCGTAGTCAAGCCACTGTCCCGCAGTCGAACCACTCTACGTTGCTGCGTGTAGGCAGACGAAAGGGGTGGGGTTTAGTGGGGGGTGTTAGTGGGTGGGGTTTAGTGGGGGGTGTTAGCGGGTGGGGTTTAGTGGAGGGTGTTAGTGGGTGGGGTTTAGTGGGTTTCTACAGGAAAAGAATCAGATGACGGTCATAACATGACGCCGTACCCGGTAGGACCACGGGAATAACGGTCCAGCACTTTCGTAATAATTTTATATTAACAATTCAAAGTCAATTCTCAGTCGAGGATAGTTATGGTGAACTGTGTAGATTTGCATTTAAGGAGTGACAGATAAATATCCGCCTTTTTACCGTACTTTTATTAATTCGAGGTTTCCTGTACTATTGCAGTAAGTTATACCTGTTCATATATTATTTAATGAGAATGTGGCGACCAAGCCGTAATTTTGAAATAAGTAAAATATTAATTCATTTTTTTAAATATCAGTCAAACATTTTAATAATTAAAACAAATGATGTTTCAGACTGAGTAGTTAAATTTAATTGAAATTCTTCCCGAATGGTTTAAAGAGATATATAAAAAAAAGGGGTTTGTACTAGCAATACGGGTTTTTGATTATTTATTTGTTTTTGATTACTTGTTGCACAGGTTTGGATGCAAGACCGATTCAATTCCAAAGCAAAATCACATCAAACACTGAGGCATTAGTGCAAGCATCTTTAAAGCCGGTTCAAAAACATAAACATTTAGTTACGTGTTAATGGACACAACCAAATGAGCCAAGTTGAGTTTTCCATTTTAAACCAACATGCTCGACAGCATCTCTACTCCAGACTCCAGACTGGTTGTTTTTCTGTAGCCGCATATATTAACCGTAACAAGACCACTCGTGTCTTCCATAACACCGGATCTGAGCATACTAGCCTAATGTTCTCCCTTCCAACAGGGGGCGACATCGAGTTCAGCCTATTTGAAGAATATTCTGCTCTTCCTTATACCTTTGAGAGCTCTCCACAGTGGCACTTTGTTGCTAGGCCGCATCCCAAATCACTCAGCAAACACCACTTTGTTCAGTTCTGTAGTGCATAAACAGAAGGAAAAACGCAGCACTATAGACTTCCTGGTGAGCAAAACAGTAAGGAATGTCAGGCAATATTGTTATTGCCTATGGCAGTTTATTAGTTTCTGGTTGTTAAAAGGGATCAAGGAAAATAGTGCATAAGGGTGTGACTCTAGAAGTCCCTGCTAACTCTCTCTATCACTCACACACACACACACACACACACACACACACACACACACAGAGAGAGAGAGAGCTGAGTCATCATTTATTCAGGAAGGATGCAGTTGATTTCATGACCCAATAACAGAGCACCACAGGGGTACAATATGTAAAAACAAGTACCCATCATTGGCTATTAAGTTATGACCTGTCGCTACCACCACCAATCAGAATCCAGTTGTTGTTTATTCAAGATAGATAAAACTTTATTGAACTTTATTATTATACCATTATCTACAAAGTGATTATAGTATGTGCTATATATTAAAGAAGTTAACCATCTATCTGTGTCTGTAATTTGACCAGACAGACTGCAAGATAGGCAGCCCGAGCATGTCATTTCATGTAAGCTGAGCATTTATCTATTGCCGGAAAAATTGTCTTATGCAATATTTTGGTAAAAGGCTTTCAGAGGTCAAACACTGGTACCACAAGCACTTGTAGAGTTTGCATAACATTAGCTGTGGTCTTGAGTCAGATTTGATTTGTGTAAAATACCCCATTGCCAGGAAGGATCACATTAGATAGTGTCTGGGTCAAATTGTTCACATCTTATAGCAGTTTTAACATAGACCCACCCCTCTTTAACATAGACCCACTCCTCTTCAACATAGACCCAGCTCTCTTCAACATAGACCCAGCTCTCTTTAGATGTCATAAACCAATCACAAGTTATTTGGTTGTATGCCTAAAATACACTTAACCTGAATTACTCATAGAACCCAAATTAGGAAATGTGAACAGCCTTAAGACTTTTTAAATACACTAAATGTACTTAGTAAGAGTGAAACAGAATTACAAATCAGTACACACCCAGTTCCTCAGGTCAAGGGCCGTTATTATTCAGTCGGTGAATAGATTGGAGCCAGGTATTAGATTAGCAGTGGAACTATACTTAAAGATTCAGATGCACCTTTGATCTGAACTATTTTTTGCTGTTAGAAATTGTTTAAATAGATGAAAGCCTTTAGTATCTGGTGCTGCAGTAAGGACACAGCTTGGTTTCTCACACAAAATCTGACTGAAAAAGGTTTTGTATAAAAACTGATTTCAAGACAAAATCTGCAATCAGAAACTCATCTCTCACGTGGTGATTACATAATCACAAAAAACAATCTAGGCAATTATTTATCCCTTTCAGAAACTTATTTTAGTGTCTGTGACAATGTAGAAACAAACGTTGAAGGTACTTTGGTAAATATGAAAGAAAAATGAACAAAGTTTCTTTGAAAAGCCCTAGCAGAAAAGCATCAGGAGGTTTGCACTCATTGTTTTGGGTCTGTGGGATGGCACTACTCAACTCAGTTTAGTAAACATCTTACTAAAGAATATACAAAATACAAACTAAAGAAATAAATATTTAAAACCAGAGAAGTATACTGAAATCTGCACTTTATTTCACGCATACAAAATAATAAGAATGTTAAAAGTTTCACATACAGCCTCCGAGCAGTCAAACTTTACACACATGGAGGGGAGACAGACAGGAAAAGGAGAGGACGGGGTGTTGGGGTCCATTCAGCCTTCACAAAGAACGTTAAAACTATGGAAAATATACATGACAAATCAGCATTGATATAAATGTGCATCACTGTTCCACAGTTGGCTGGTGGGGGGGCGCAAATGAATCTGCATGTTTGTGCATTACTATCTCGTATGAAAGAAAAATACATGCATGTTGAATTTCTAAAAACAAATGGTTCATGAAAGAGCTTATAAACAGGGAGAAACACATCTATGAAAAGAAAAAGCTTAATGTTTTGTGTAGCTTTTACAAAACTGCTAAATGCTGATATTTATTTAACTGAAACATCATAGCTTGCTTTGGATTGGGTCACATTTCCGATCATGTAAATGTTTTCATCTTAAAAATGTAATTTAAAAGAACATTTAAAATGGGTTAAAAAATAAAGAACTCTTTCCTTTATAAGGAAAAATTACCGTTTAATTGCCCATTAACAGAGATGCTGAGCTCTTGTGTTTAACCAGTTCGGAAACCTTTGAGACCAAGTCAAAAAGCACAGCCTCTTCAGTTTAAGCCACGTTTCCTAATGAATGAACCCAACCCTTAGGCGTGGGTATGAGTGGGTGTGTAGCACTGATCGGGGGGGACCAACATCCTTCTTCTTGCTGTCACAGAGTTGGTTATTTTTTTCCTTTCCTTTGAACAAGCTGGGACTTTAAATAAAGTTCATGAAAGTTCATAACACCCTGAGTCGAGACAAAATGAGCGATATGTTCATGTAACTGTAGAACGAGGAAAAGAACAGCAATCTAAGAGGACGGAGAAACTGAAGTACAAAACCAAAAGGGAATATCTACACTAATCAGGAAATAACAAAAAGAATGAAGAATGTCCTTTCTTGGGGGCGAATTAAAATACAAACAAACCAACAACACAAAAACAAACTCCAAGCCAAAAAAAGAAGCAATTTTCTTGTTTTAAAAAATAGCCTGAATAAGTTCTATGGTTTTAATCTTTCCTTAACAATAAAATAAGAACTAATTTTATATATATATA
>JAOXYF010000006.1:18697145-18712355 GCA_028565775.1 Sternarchorhynchus goeldii | reverse complement strand
TGCTACCTAACTACGACTTACCCAAACCTACTGAGAAGAGTTTGATATAGCTTAATCATTGAGCTTACTTTTCTAGAATCATAGAATCACAAAGTTGGAAAGGACCTACAAGATCATCTAGTCCACCTGTCCTGTCTTCTGTCGCTCTGATTAGCTTTGTTGCTACAATATAGGTACAAAGCCAACTTAAGAAAATGAATGTAAAATGGTCGACAAGGGTGGAGTTAAGGGTGGAGCTAAGAGTCGTAGTCATCATCCTGTTCGTCCTTGTGTGGTGGGAGGGCTGGAGGGGGCGGGACAAGGCCCATAACTGACGGGTGAGCAAGAGAGCTGATGGGCATGTATAGAGAACCGTGAGGGGTACCCAAGGACACAGGCATGTACGGGTGAGGTGTGTCTTGGCTGGCATCAGACCATATGCAACAGAGGGAGAGAGAGAGGGAGAGAGAAAGCACATGTTAGAACTGAACCTCAGGCTCAGAGCTGTAAGACAGAGTGGTTGTGGGACTTTGCTGGTGTTCCAGAATCCTCCTCTTTAGGGAGTATCATTATCCATATACTATATGATTAAGTTTGCACGTGTGTGTGTGCACGTGTGTGTGCATGTGCGAGTGTGTGTGTACCTGTGTAGATTGGACGTGGCCTGCAGGTGTGGGTTAGTCTGAGAGATGTCCTCCTCCTCTCCATCAGTCTCACTGTCTTCAGAGTCATCCTGAACAATAACAGATAAATCAGAAGCTAAAATACCTGACACACACACACACACACACACACACACACACACACACACACACACTTCCATTTAAAATAAAACCCAAGTGCAACTGACTTTTACAAACAGGAAAGAGGGACAACAGTCCCAGCTGTGGTCAAAGATTAAAATGAGCTTTTGGGTCTCAAGACCCACAAACACATTTCTGGGTGTGTTTATTTATACACAGACAAGCAGTTACCATTGACAGTACAGCGCATAAATCCTTACAGTGGTTGCCAGGACACTACAGAGTTGGATACTGGTCTAGAAATGGTTTGATGGTGAAAGACCAGTGCAGTGGTAAGAGCTGACCAGTAGGAACAGATCAGTCAGTCCTGACCAAGGGAAAGACTAAAGCACAGAGAAGCAATGTTCAGCTATTATGCTGTTCTTATTATATTATATTATAACAGATCAGACACTAGACTATATTAAACTTTTTTTTTTTTTTTTTTTGGGCCAGGCTTTGGGCTCGGGGTAAACACTGTTGCATCAGATCCTGTAGTACAGCACATTGAACGTTTAATGTTCAGCAAGACTTTAAATTCTTAATTTTCATCTTTTACATGTTTAAATTTGAACTCTTTTTTACGCATTTTACATTTTAAACTTTTATTTACATCTATTTGCAATTTGTTGATTCTTTTTTCTATTCTAATCAATGGTTTTAATTACCCATGAAGGAACTTCTATGTGAAGCACTTTGAACTGCAGCCGTGTATGAAAAGATACAAACAAACCTGCCTTATAACTCCAAATTGATGAATCACAGCAAGTCACGTATATGCAAATTACACATATGCAAATACAAGACAAAGATCGCCGCCTCAAACTAACAATGGTTAATGTACTTTTCATAGCCAGAGACAATGTGGGTTGTCCCTCATTTCACCGTTATGTAGATGATACAAGCTAAAAGCTAATCCTCCCCAACAGGACAAACAACCTTTATGCAAACGTTGTGTTCTTAGTACGTTAAAGATTTCATATGTCCTCTAGTGTGATTGACCTGCCAGCCAGTTACTACAACAGCCCAGGACGAACAACATACTGTACTGTGATTATAGTAAAACGTACTGTGATTATAGTAAAACGTACTGCGATCATGCTGTGTGAGGCCTGACACTGGATTCTCACAGCACGTGTTTTAAAACTGTCAGAGCTTTCATATTAATGTCTCAACCTTCTGCAAAATTAGCATTGCAAACACAAACACTGATGATCACTATGGGCAACAACCCACAGCAGCAAACAGAATGTATCCCGTGATGTAAACAGCTAAGCTGTGAACAGTGTTGCACGTGTCCCATCACCTAATGAGTGAAACAACTCAAACACACACACACACAAAAGACTTGTCGTAGCGTTACTGGCAAAAGAAACTCTCTGAAGAATTCACTTAACCGATACATCAATCAGGGCCCTGTTTCGCAAAAGCACTGTAGTGTTAAGAGAGAAAGACTGAAAGAGAGGGAGCGAGAGAGAGAGAGAGAGAGAGAGAGAGAGAGAGAGAACCTTGAGTAAGAGATAGACTCTTCAATGTACTACTTGTTCTACCATTTAAAGATCATGTTTGTGTTACAGTAGTATTTTAACCACTGTTGAGCAGCGTGGTGGAGTGGCTGCCCTGCAGGTCTAGGGCGCTTCACCTCCTGCTCGGACTCCGTGCCCGACTGCTTCTTATCTTTACCCTTGACTCCTGCTCCTCCGTTCTTGCGGCCTGTGCCAGGCTTCCGGCCCCTGCAGAGGGCGGGAAGAACACACACACACACAGACACACATAACCACGTTTTGGGACAATGGTCATGAAACATACAGCACCTGGCCTCCAGAGGCATACTTCTGTTAGATCACCCCTGGCAACAGAACACTGCAAGTCTGAAAGGCTTTCTGTTACATCACAGCATCAATCTCAATAAAGCAAGGGCTCCTCCTTCGAGTTAACTTGGAGTTCTTCGTAGCTTATTATGACAAGTCAGATCTCCATTACACAAAAAAAGATTCATACTGTTCGCCAGTCGAAGCTGTTCATGCCTGCTAAAGGGGCCATTAAAAATCAACAATATAATTTGCTGGCAAGCAAATAACCCAGCTCACCCCTGGTCAGGACTTTGATATCAGGGCATGAGCCAGTACGTCACTGGGGCAAAGCTGAGCGTCAAAGACGTAACATGTGAACCCTCTCCTGCATGACACCAGCCAAAACCAGGGGGGGGGGGTAAGAGATGGGGGAGTGTGACCTGCGAGGAATCTTCTCTGTCCCCTCCGTGTGATTCTCATCTCCATCCCCCTGCATGTCTGGCACCGCTGCCACTAGATCCTTCAGGAAGTCAAACTGCTGCTCTAGTTCGATGCACTGTTTTCTGCGCACACACACACACACACACGCGCACACACAGTCCAGCAGTATTCCAATAATGCGTCTCATAGTTTCCCAAGTAAGTTCAGGGTACTTACAGGTGTGAGGTTGTCATAGTCTTGGCATTCCGTGATTGGGTAACATGGCATGCCTTTGTCAAAAGGGACTCCAGGAAGAGTTCAAGTGCACGTGCTTATATGAGAGTCAGAGAACCAACGAGTGCATCACACACAACAAATAAATGGGTCCGAAGCGAATTAGCCCACAAGCATCTGCATCACATGTGAAGGGCAGCCTGCACTGATGCATACTGTGTGAAAGAACAACAGTTATGACTTTTGCCAACAAAAAGAACTGATTATGAGAACATCCAGATGATCAGGAAGCGGCAGCCCACTGAACTTTCGAACTAAAAGGATACAAATTATGACAGGAACTGCAGCAGCAACTTTGCCTATTTCTTCATCTGTTTGCATAATCTTCTTAATCCTTGCCTACAGAAAAAATAGAAAGACATCGCTAACTATTGATCCCGGGCAGGAATTAACAAAGTTCCCATGGCGACGAAAACATGGCTGTGATGTTGATTGGCTGTGATTGAAAATTTACCTATAACTTTTTAAGACTTTTGTAACAATTTTGGAAGTCCTGGAAACTGAACTGGCCTGCTAACTAAGCTAATTAGATAACCTTGATTGCTGGCCAACTATTAACGAAGTTTTAACCTGTGAAACATACTGACCAATTGACAGTTTGACATCACACAAAGTTAAACATTCCTGTTTAAGAGATATATTTGCACATATCCTTAAACGCTACACTCGTGTCAGTGTGAAGGCTGGCGGTAGGCAATCATCATTCACGACAGTAAGCTAATGGGCCCGACTACTATGCTAAATGGATGCTAGTATGTTTAAGTACTTCACTGATAATAAGATAACTTTGCACTTACTTGCTAAGTCTATCTATTCAACATGACATGCATGCAAGGCTTCTGTTACACCCCTTTTTAGCGGACCAAGATGTGCTCATATATCGTGATCCGGATCAGACCCTATACCGACCACAGTCACTTGTTAACAGCTCATTAAGGGCTCATTTTTCATATTTAGCACAGCAGCTAGAAACTATCTTACCTGGCTAGGCTCTCAATCCACAGCAGCTGCTAATAGTTTTAATAAATCATATAGATTAAGTAGAAACGACTGGTCGAATAAATATGGTGCTGTTCACACCAGCTGGCTGTTTTACTTATGAATAGATAACAACTACCTAGCTTGCTTAGCTGGTTGCAGCTTATTAGCGAAACTTTATTCAGTTTAATGCGCTAGCTAGCTAAATATGGATTTTAACTACATTAACACATTTCATTTCATACAAGCAATAATCTTGGAGAGCAACAAATCATCACACAGCAATACAGTCAGATGCACTTATCAAAACTAGCATTGCTAAAGCTAACTAGCCCTCTAGCTAATTGGGTAACTAAGTAGTTACAATAGGCCGCTGATTCCGACTAGCTGCGTAGCTAGCCAGCTAAATTAATTTAGAAGGGGTTGGCAGTCTGAAATAGCTAACGTTAGCTAGCTAGCTAAATTAATTCAGAGTGGAGGCAGGCTAAAACGGCTAACGTTAGCTAGCTAGCTAGGAAATGTTTGCTAACCAAGTAGCTAGCAGTCTGTCAGAGCAGGTTAGCAGGTCAATAAAGTAAACTTACCGGAGGAAACCTGGCGTTGTATTTTTTCTTTTTGCTTGGCATTCTGAATTATTATGTAGGCCCTGGAATCGGCTAACTTTTAAATTCTATTTTTATTGTTCTCTGCCTGTAAAAAAAAAGGGCGATCCAGTCAATGTTTGGTTCGGCGACTTCTTCTTCTTCTTCGACCGGATTTTACAGGCGCCGCTTGTTCTCGTGATCCAACACCAACGCGCTGGACGTGCGCTCCGGTTGTGTTGGTTGAGGAGTGCCTTGTGTTTTAAACTTCTTTTATGTTGCGTGTTACCCAGCTATTGCATTCAGCTATGAATAAATCGACATTCGCATGAAATGTTTATTTTCTGGAACTTGCTAAACCAATGTATGTATTATTTTTCTTCCCGTTTTGTGGTTTTTCTTTTGATTTCTTTCATATTGTCCCGCAGCTAAAAATTAGGTGTAAATAAAGTTTGTTATTGGAACTAGCCAGGAGTTGGGTGGCTAGGCTAGGCTAGGCTAGGCTAACTAGTTTATCTGGTGCTCGGGAGAAGTTGAAGTGGCTTAGCTATAAGTTTTGAGAGACAGTGAGGCAAGTTAGCGATAGATAACATTACCTCTCAATTTCATGTAAGTGATTGGCTATCTAGCTGACTACATTTGTAGGCGGTAGGTTCATAGTCCGGCGCGTTGTAAAATTAAAAGGAAACAGATATCTGTTCAAGCTAAATTTTATGGTGTCTTTATCAACGTAGCTATGTTTTCTGACCTATCTGCAGCACTCCACCAAATTTCCACGACTGCTGGTTGTTAAAGCTAGGCTATTTATTATTATCCTCTTTAGTTAACTAATCTGATTGTCTTAATTCAGTACTAAACGTTATTCTGTAACTAGCTAGCTGTCTCAATAGAGAACTAATAGTGCTATAGCTAAGTTCACATAAAACATTTGCGTGATACACGCTACCGGGCTTGCAGGAAAGTCGTCTTTATTGCTTCGACTTCAACCTTTTGGTCTTTTCTCAGTAAAGAAGATTAGGTTAGTCTTTTTAATTTTTCACTCAATCTAACGCTGCATTATTGCGTTCACAGAAAGCGTGCAACCAACGTTAGCACACACCCAAAGACTACCGAGGTACCTACACAATCGCAAAGTGATCATGGAGGACGAGGAAGCGGCGTGGGAAGCTGAACATTCCGAACCACTTTCAGCAGAAGACTATGCTGCGGAGGCTATGGCTGCGGACATGGACCCGTGGATCATATTTGACTCACGCAAAACCCCCCGGGCCGAGTTCTGTAGCTGGCTCGAGTCCAACAGACCCTCTCAGGTGTGCCGCTTTGGAGACGAGGAGGGAGGCTCGGGACCTGTAGGTTGGATATCCGTTTTGGGTCCAGACCACTGCCCAAACACAGCAGATCTGTCTGGTCTCCAAGAGAACTGGGAAAGACTGTTAGCTAGCGGACGGCCCATCACTTTTCAAACCGTTAAGGAGCTGGCTCTGAATCATAACGTGCTCACAGGCAAATGGTTAATGCACCTAGACACTGGTTTCAAAGTGGACCATGCTTGGGAGTGTGTTGCCCGAGCAGTGCTGGACGGGAAGATCTTGCAGGCCAAGGTGAGCCCCCGAGATCCCAAGTCCAACGCCAAGCATGTGATTTGTGTCTACAACCATAACTTTGCAGACGAAGAACAGGTAATGCAGCTGGATGCGGCCATTCGGGCCGTGGGAGTCAAATGTCCTCTCTCCTATAAGCCTGATGTGTACACGTATCTGGGAATTTACCGGAACAACAGGTGGAAGCTGTGTCCTACCATCTATGAGAGCAAGTTTGATCTGGAATGTGTGCCTCGGCGATCCCACATTATCAATAAAGTCACCAACTTGGAGGTCACATAGGTCACAGGTCATCTATGACGTCTCCTCAGGCTTTGAAGAATAAAGAGTCAGTGCAATCTGGAAGGGTGTGAAGCAGAAATGTCTACTGCCACCGCGTCTCTGTCTAGTCTTTACTGAAGAGAGGAAGAGAATAAGTTTTGTATTTTAACTAATTGTTCTTGCTAATCAGTGGTTGCAACAATGCAAAACATACCTCCACGTTTGTGTTAAATATTTAAGGAACGAGACAGCACACCTCGTACTTTGTTACTAAACATCTGTAACAAATTTTTCATGCTGTACATTTGAAAATAGCTACTATATGTAATCTGTCCCTCACTAGTTGTTTACATTTAAGGGCTGGAAAGGTTTTGATTTGAAAATGAATTTTCATTTAGTTAAAAGTCTTGTTTCGTATGTATATGTGTATGAACCAAATAAATGCCTTGGATTCAGTCTTGGTTTCTTCGTGTGAGGATGTAGATTTAAACATCACTTCACTACTGGAAGCCAGTAGGGGCATATCAAACAATTGAGTCATACTTGTAATCTACATAAAAAACATTTGGTCAGTCTTGTAGAATGAAATCATAAATAAATCAGATTCACCCCTTTAATTGGTCGGTACGCCTCAAACATTAGAACTCAGCAATTGTATCAGGCAGAAATTCAGTTTTAATACAGTAATCATCATTAAAATATACAGTGATGTGTTTATATTAGGCTTTTACAGAGTTCTGGGTCAGCTATGAGACTCTCTAGGCAAACCTTGTTTCCCAGAACTAGATTATGCCCAAATCTAATTTCCAGTGGTGACAAACATCACCATTTAGTACTTAATTCACATGCAGGTGTCCAGCCCCAAAGCTGATGCTTTAAAAACAGTACAAGGGACAAAATATAATAGAACACGGCAGTTGGAACAGGGATTTTGCTCCACGAATAAGGAAGTGGCATCAATGTCTGATGGAACATCAGACAATTTAGTCCATCTGACGTAAATATTCAGTTTCTACCAACATAACCGGACAGATGCAAGAATATCAAATGTACATATTTTTTTACACATTGTCTTTTGGTTCTATATGATATATTTTCTTTTTGGCATTTACAAGTTTCATAAGAACAATCAGTTTAAACAATGAATCGCTATAAATGAAGCAACAGTAATTTATGCTACTCATGATGTTAATCACGTAATCGCTGGCTGAAAAGGCTGTAATAGTCTCACAGATGGAGAACATAATATAACAATGGAGTGGGATTGTACTGCAGTGCACGTGTGTGTAATAAACATGTACTGCAATGCATTCAAACATCAGAATATAAGTAAATGTTGAGGATGGCTAAAAGATTGGGATATCACCTCTTGATAATGCAACAGAAACTCCTGCTTTGGAGAAACTCTTGAACAAAATGTTCCAAACTTCACTCTGAACGGATTAACCAGGTCTTCTGCACAAACACAGGGACATGGCACAAGTCTTCATGACTAACATACTGTACCAACACAAAATCTCATTTAACCATATGATTTACATTTATTTCATGGTGCATGGTGAAAAACGAGAGGGTTATCAAGTTTAACTACAAATGTGGCCTTTGACACTCTACAGTGAGTATGATACAAGAGCATAGTAAATATTTGATCTAGAGTTAGAATAATATTTGGCGATATTACCATACACTGCATTAAGAAACATTTCTTCTACTTTTTCAGCTGCATTATCTGTTCAAAAAGCACATCATATCCTCTTATTCATCACAGGTGAATACTTTAACCCAACCACACACAAAGTAGAATGATATTGTAATAATGAAAGATTAAAGAGGGAGCAGCACAAATGCTGGTGACTCACTATAATCCCAATAAAAGTTTGAAAAGTCCACTAATAGATCCACATTTCACTTGTACACTGACTGGGAATCGAACCAGTCAAACCCATCCATCATAATCCTTCATCCTACTGCAGACCTTAGATGTTCACTTTAGGCCACACCCAGATCAGATCCTTTAGGCCACACCCAGATCAGATCCTTTAGGCCACACCCAGATCAGATCCTTTTGCCTTCACAGTTGACACTTGTGTTTGTATACAACTCAAATTGGCCACTACTGTGAACAGACCTCTACCCAAGGAGACTTTTACGCACTCTCTCTTCAGTAACATCAGATGCATGGTCCACATGCACAGCTTTTACATTTTCTGAATCCATTTCTGCTGTGAGTTATGTGGATAACGGAGCCAGCCGTGGAGGTGGTGAACAAAAATAAAAAATTAAAATATCACTTCTCATGAATGAATGCACAAAGTGTATACACATCCTATACAGAGTCGCATATTAAAGTGGCTCAGATATGAAGATGTGTTCACACAGCTCTGAAAATAACAAATAGTAAAAAAAAAACCAAAACAATAACCCTTATGTGAACATGGCCCTAAGAAACATTTCTGGTTATTAACTAATGCATTTGCCCAAATCTACCATTAGGTAACAGTTACTTGGATACATTTATAAACGAAACTTTACAGAATATTATCTAGTTTAACTTGGTGGACACAATGTTTACCAAGGTTAAATACTAAAAGCATAATGTGGGTTTTGCAGCTGAATTGGGAAACAATTATTGTTGATTACAGAAATGTTGCACCAGATTGATGTTCAAGTTTCAGAGGTTTTCTCCTACTCCCAGATCTACAGGTTCCTTTGAAACAGCTTGGCTTTGAACATTCATTTAAACATCAACACCAGTATCAAAGACTATACTGCTATCAGAGACAGTACATCATAGATCACGAGCAAATAGGAAACAATAATTCCCCTTAAAGGAATTTTTAGCTGATTATTTTAAGAAAACCAGATGTAAAAACAGGATATGGTGAATTTTAGGTGACAAGTATCTTGTGGAGTTTAATCTTCGCCAAAACGGTACATCAAGTCCTCATCAGGCCCGGAGGGGCTGTCTGATCTCATGCAGGTATTTGCTGCTGGTGTCAGACTTACACAGGCACAGGACACTCATGAAGCTCTTCAAACAAGACGACCACAGCAGCTGGGCCTCTTCTCCCCTCCATCCTTCTCCTGTGTTCCAATTCTTCCTTTGTTCGTCTTTAGTGGGACAAGAATCGTCAGTTTCATTATAAAAAATGGCGCGTATCGAAAAGTCAGAGGTGGACGATGTGGAACCCACGAGTCTCCTCCCCTAAGTAGGATGACCGGACAGGAAGCTGACATGGTTACCGCTGTTAAAGATGGACATGAGTCGATCCTCATCGATGGAGCTCAGCATGTCCATGTCGTCGAAGGAGACGGAGCCTTGTGGTACGGAGCAAGGCAGCATGACCCCTGGAGCGTCCATGATCGTGTCGCTCTGCAGCAGGCTGGCGATGGTCGGAGGGAAGGGCATCAAGGTGCTCGTGCCATTCCCCACGTTACCGACCGCCGTATCCGAGCTGCTGGCCGTGGCATCAGACGTGCCGGTCGAAACGATGGCGTGGCACACGGAAGCAGAATTCCCGAGAGTGGAATTTCCCAGCCCGGAACAGGCATCTCCGGAAATTACACTCTGGCCCAGAAGCGCCTGGAAAGCTTCGATGTCAATGTTATCCATGTCTGACGTTTGAGCGTCAGGAAAGCTCGGGAATTCCGGAAGATCTTCCACATCCTGCGGCGGATCAACTCGGAAATTCCCCCCACTCAGGGCACTGAAGGCGCTTTGGGTCACTGTAGGTGCGCTACCATCTCTTTGGGTGCCCGCGTCAGCCTTGTCGGGAGCGGAGGACGTGAAGGCGCTGAAGGCAAAGTCGCGGAGGTCGGACAGATTCACAGTGTGGAAGTCTTGGGAGGCAGAAGGCGGAACGGGAGCGGCAGTTACCGCAGGCTGCACGGTCACGCTGTTGAGGAACGGCCACGCGTCTCCAGTAGAGGGCGCTGCTGGCGGCGGCTCCACTTTAGGCTGAGAGAACAGCTGTCCTGGAGGAGGGGTACTGAAAAACGCCTGAGGCTTCACCGAAGAAACAGACGACACAGGATTCAGCACTGGAGGTGGAGACAGAGAAAATACTCAGCGACAACATCCTGCTCCCTACCCCACTCATCCCCAACACCAATCCCCACTCATCCCCAACACCAATCCCCACTCATCCCCAACACCAATCCCCACTCATCCCCAACACCCATTTTGTCACTGTATTCCACTATCAGATGAATGCATTTTGAGAAATAAACATCAGAATTTTCTCACTACTTCAGCAAAACTGATTCACAGTCGCACCCACAGATCTAAATTAAGGACATACTGAAGGCCAACACTGTGTGCACCTCACACTCCTAACTTCTGGCAAAATAAAATGTAATTCTCTGTACTGGAGAGTAAGTTTGTCCACTTTGATGCTTCCAGATACTGATTTTGGTTACCGTGGTGTGAACAAACATCTTATTACTGATTTTGGTATTGTTACCATGGCTTTAACAGACATCTTATTATGCTTCCCGCAGGAATACCATGAATCTTATTCCCACGTTCGCCGCTGGGATATTTTAAGATGTCGTCCCCATCTCTGCGGATTTTACCACAGACACGAGCAGCGCTACGACCATCACTGTTTCCAGACCAGCAGCTTGAAGAACGGTGGTAACAGAAACTCCTGAGGCAGGACAGGAAAGACAGAATCGACAGATCTGCGATCAGACGGGTACCTAGCGGAGCACCTGCGGCAGCCGAGAGCCTCGGACCCATCCTCCTGGCAGTGCTGAACGGCCTTCGCTCAGTCACGGGAGCTGTAGGGGAGTTGAGACAGCGTTATACAACACAATACTGGAACATCACGGCAAACCAAATCAGGGCAAAGCCTGCGAGACCGCAGCACAGGTTCAGGACTCCAGGCTCAAACTCACGTCATGTGACGTGAACTCTTGTGAAATCGTGTACTAAAACACATGAACTCACGTGATACGACGGTGCCCAGCTTGAGGTTCTGCAGCATGCCCTCTGTGCGCTTCCGCTTCTCCATCAGCCTGTACTCATCTGCTCAAACAAACAAGTAAACAATCAAATGAATAAATAAACAAACTAATGAACCAACTCATGTGCGTCTGTGCAGGGACGTTTAACACCATCACCTTTGTTCAACGGTTTAAAAGAGAAGGTGGAAAGGAGAAAAGACAAACAAACAAAAAACAACGTGTAATCAAAACGTGACGGTCCCCAGCAGAACAGTGAGAACCTCTGAAAACCAAGACGTGTTGCTCAAACAATTCAGTCTGCATCTACATTTACATTCAGGCTGTTGGCAGACATTCTTGCCTCGAGCTTCTTGGGAAAAACATGCACAGACAAAAGAAGGGCAAGTGATCAAATATACAGAGACTAAAAAGCTTCAGTAACCTAAAACATACAAGAATCTTTTCCGATGTCAACAGTGATTACGAAGCCTGTGCTGCTCTCACTCTACTGTATTATCTGGATCTGCAGGGAAACATAATCCCAGCTGCAATCACAAAGACAGCCCACACCATACCGTCCAATCACAAAGACAGCCCACACCATACCGTCCAATCACAAAGACAGCCAACACCTTATTATCCAATGACGGCACTGCATTTTTGTTTACAGAGGAATCAGAGGAAACCTAGTTCATGGTTTCATGGTGTTTCGTGGTATTCAGATGAAACACAGAAGAAGAAGAAGAAATCACCCTGGGCTTCTCCACCCCCCCCGAGCACCATGACTGGTTTTCTCCAGTCATGATGAGTAATAGTGTTTTGCATCACCAATCACGTCAGTACACGTCCCTCCATCCCACTGTCCAAACATCAGCTGTTGTAGGACATTAAAACCTGCAGTCAAGATCCTCATCACCTGGACACCCAACATGTTTCTAACTAGAAACCGTGTGGGAGGTGAAGTTAACTGTACCACACACACCGTAGCTGTACACTTAACTCACGGACACACACACCAGGACCTACACAACCTACAGGACCTACACAACCTACATATTGACAGCTAACCATAGCTGGACTAAGGTTTGCAACATAACCATCCAAAAGAATATGTTTTAAACTTTGTTTATGCAGGTGAAATGGTGCAGCTGTCAGCCAATCCCTACAGGAGTCCCTACAGGAGTCCCTACCCTGGCCTCATCCCTTCACTATAAAGAGCCTCAGGTGTACAAGCTGTGGCTGGTTCATTACCGGCCTGCTCCAGGCTCCTGACGGCACACCTGCAGGTAAAACCGTAGTCAGTGGAACTCAGATCCCGCCACAAACAAAAAAAACGTGTGCGTGCAAGACGTCCCCGCTCACCTGGGTCGGCGGGCAGGTACTGGAAGTCCACAGGCTCGCTGACCTCACGGTCAGACGGTCGCCGTAGCTGCACTCTGACGCGCACAGGCTCCGTGAGGTTTGTGTCACAGTAGGGCGGCGTGCGGAACACTATGGCCACCTGTCTGTGCACGTCGGCCTGCGAGAACGACCCCCTGCCCTCCCAAGAGTCTCGGAAAAAGCGCACCTCAATGTCCTCTAAGGTGTGGAGAAGGGGAGAGAGCAGTGGTACATCAGTGGTTAAGAAACTCAACTAGTAATCGGAACATTTCTGGTTCAGCCAAGTCGCCACTGTTGGGCCCCTGATCAAGGCCCTTAACCCTTGATTGTTCGAGATGTATCCAGTCACAATTATAAGACACTTTATACACACACACCTTTTTGCACTTTGTCACATAACAGAAAGATTTCATCCCCTCCTCTACAGCTACCAGAGTTCCTGTTCACACGACAGATCTTTAACTCAGCTGTATTAGGGGCTCCTGGAGAGGGAGAGGGAGAGAGTATGATGTCAGTATGATAACTATAACTACTTATAGTTTCAATTCTGCCAGTTCTTAAGCACTTCAGACTGTGAAAGTCATAACAAAACATGCATAACATGCTGTTAATAACATGCATAACATGCTGTTAATAACATGCATAACATGCTGTTAATAACATGCATAACATGCTGTTAATAACATGCATAACATGCTGTTAATAACATAAAACACATAACATGCTGTTCATGCTAAACCAATCTGAATAATGACGGATCATCTTGGTGCTGTAATGAACACCTCAAACACCTTTCAATATCAGAAATAAAAACATGGAATTTTCTCACAGTATACCACACACACACACACACACACACACACACACACATACTCACTATTGTCGTAGATAGGCTGAGAGACTACAGGTTCCAGAGTATAGAGCTCCCCATTGGGTAGAGTGATGGTTGCCTGGAAACAGAGGCGGACCGCATTCAGGTCATATTCCTCCTCCCACACTTTGGCCTCGGCAACTGTAACCACACAACAACAGAAGGTGGGAGGGGCTGAGGGATCAAAGCTATACAGGAGCAACATCCTGAGGAAGCGAAGCACTGATAACGATTAAGTCAACACACACACACACACAAAAAATTGTGAATTTTGTATTACACGTAACAGGAACTTAAACAGAATCCTAATGAAATTAAATATTTTAACTGTTTGTGTGAACAAAAACAACACTAAACCTTGATCAGAGCCAGTTTGTTTGCACCCGTGTGCATGCACAAAAACGCCGACGTGCACACAGTGGAAATCTGATACATTTCTAACTATCACATCAAAGAAGAGAAAAACCAGTCCCAAATCAAGAACAGGACACACCATGGTCCCAAGAACAGTGCGGGCAAAACCTTATTTACCCATGTTTGCAGCTGGATCAGGGTCACTCTCACTCACCAACAGCAGGAAAAAAATGACAAGCCACCCATTATGGTAAACCACAGTTGGACCAAAGTGAACCATGGAACAGAACAATCTGCAAAAACAGTTCAACTTTGTTTATGCAGTTGAAATGGTGCAGCTTCTCCAGGCAATCCAGGAGTCCCTACTGGAGTCCCTACTGGAGTCCCTACTGGAGTCCCTACTGGAGTCCCTACTGGAGTCCCTACTGGAGTCCCTACACTCCTGATGGTAGGTCACAGAAGGCAAAAATAATTAAAGCTAAAAAAGAATGTAGTTTTGTGAAAAAAGAAAAGAAATAAAAATAATTCTAATTATGAATCAATCATTTCATGCTGTTCACTAACAGAACCTTTGTGGGGCTGAGGGTTGTTTAGTCATGTGCTCTGTGTATTCATTAGAGTGGAATAAACATGAACCAGTATAATGGTTCATCATTATTATGACAAAAGTTTTAAGAATTCATATTTAAGACAGATGAAGAAGGCTGCCTGTGGAGGTGTGTGTGTGTGTGTGTGTGTGTGTGTGTGTGTGTAAGAGTCTCACTGTTGAAAGGGTTGTTCTGTGTCTGCAGACGGCAGGAAACTGCTTCAGTCACATCCTTCTTCTTTACACACTGAATACCAAGATTCTGGAAACTGAGCAAGAGAGAATAAGGGAATGGGCGAGAGAGATAGAGACAGACAGAGAGAGAGAGAGAGAGAGAGAGAGAGAGAGAGAGAGAGAGAGAGAGAGAGAGAGAGAGAGAGAGA
>JAOXYF010000006.1:18681143-18697045 GCA_028565775.1 Sternarchorhynchus goeldii | reverse complement strand
TGTGTTTAAACCCCTGGGGGTCTTTTCATACTGTGATGGCCATGAGGTGAACAGAGGACACCTGCATTATTACTGTTCCAGCATACGCTGGACCGCTTCACAAATAGTTACTGGAAAATGTAAAACCGATAAATTTTGGTAACAATAGGTTTCCATTAGCATCACATTGAACAAGGAGCATTTGATTGTGATATCAGACATTCACCTCCCCCAGCAGGGCAGTAACACAGATCCATTTGCAAACTGAGTTAACTTTTGATTTTTGTTTTATATAATTAGCTTTTTAAAGCTTCGTTTACATTCCTGCGCCACTGAGGTCAAAAGTCATTCCGGCTGCTGTACGAGTGATCTGGGAACGACACTGTGGCAGTCATGGAGAGTATTAAACTATAACCCATAACCCATTTCACTCTGGCGTGTTGGAAAAGGGTCTGGTTATTCCACAGTGTCTAAAGAACGACCGGTCGGGCCCGAGATACCGACGGCTGAAGTCCAACGGTGACGTCTGCGGGGGTATGAAGGCTATATGCATCACAGGAGGTTATGGACATGCATGAAATATGGTTTTCTTTGTTCGACTGGAGTGCTATTGCTATATTAAAGTAAACAAAGGTATTTTAAACTCAGAGAACTACATACTTTGAGAACATTCTTTTCCATGTATAGATAAAATAAATAAATATGTGAATGAATTTGCGAATTAACTTTTCTGTGCAAGTTCAGAAAACGTAGCACATCTGTTGTGATTTTTCATGAAGTATTGACTGAATTTATAATCTGGGGACTGATTAGAGCGCTTGGATTAATGGAGAGCCTTTCTAGCTCCTTTACTGGATCTACCCAATTTGGAGACCAGACCAACCTTCACACTTGCAGTAACTCTTTACATAGTAACTGTGGCAGAGGTTAACAGGGAAAAGTACCCGTTACCACTATACACATTAAAACTGAAAAGGCTCATCACACAGAGAGGAACATTGTGATGGAACAATCATGAAATGTTCCACCTATACTTACTTTTGACCATTGGATCCAAATCCAGTCGAGGTTTTTGTAACTACAGAGTAATTAATGCTGACGGTCTTGTGTCTCACACACCTGACTTCTGGGAAAGTCTGCAGAAGCAAACATCAAGGAACAAGGACCGAGTTGAAAAGCATTCGGTGTTAAAATCAATTATTTCTTTACACTTGTGGTATCTTGTGCATCATGACTGGTGAGAAAATGAAGTCGACTGGGACAAACAGGCAGACTGCAGACCGAAGCTTAAAATTTGGCCAGTTACATGATATTACCCCCTAGTGGCAGACGAAAATACTTCCCGATTGCCAGTACGGTAAACAGACACATTACGACTCCCTATTTAAAAAGCTCAAAATGCAGCAATACAACTAGGGTGAAATAAACAACACAACCCAAACTAAAAATGCAAATAAAAGTGTGTTATTTCTTGCAGTGTGACATACATTAACCTCTGTGTTTCTCTAAACAGCTTTCTTCTAAAATTGGATAGATCTTTACAATGCAATATAAGAAAGCAAAAAAAACCCAAAACCATCCAAAACGTAGCACTTCTATATAAGTAGATATTTACAGATTGTACAGCTTCACACAATGAAAAAACACATAACACCCACTTTTGCGAGCATAACTTTGTTACCGTAGGATATTGAAAAACACTCAACGGTGCAAGGAAGATTGTTAACAACAAAAAAAAGAGAGAGAAAAAAAGACAAATATGAAACATAAAAGAGTTCAGGTTCAAGTATGTGCATGTGTGTCCTTGTAAAGGTGTGACGTATTGAAGAACAGACTTGGGGCCAGAGGATTCAGATTATGTTAAAATACTGCTGATGTGTAAACACAACAAAGAAAACTCCAACACCTGTAACCGTGGCTGGTTGAGAGATTTTGTGGTGAAAGAAATGCCAGCCAAGTTACTGGCAGAAGAAAAAGGAGTAGAATTAACTTATAACAAGGCTTAAAAAGAGGAGAAATCCTTGGCTAGCTTAATTTATATGACACTTTTCATTTAACATTTACTGCGGTTTTCTTCGGTACCTCCAGTAGTTGAACAACCTTTTTTTTTTTTCCATCCTACGAGCACCAACGCCAAACCCGGTTCATCTGTTTAGACACACACTGCTGCCCACCTTTAGCTCGGTTTGGGATTAAAATCATTTAAATCATCTGTTTCTTTACTTTTGAAAGTAAATTTTTTAGCTTCAATAAGTCGTTCTTGGTAATAGTCTCCACCATGAACGTCACTGTTCTCTCCGCTATTAAAGCACCTGACTCGGGTTTATGAGGCCGAATATCACATTGGCAAGACAAGCCAGGTACGTCGGCAGGGAAAGTCTGGCGGTGTGTGCGCTCAACAGGCTTCCCGCTAATCAGACTGAAAACCGCTAGCCTAGTTCACACTAGCTCTCGAGAATCACATGGTCCCACAAAATGAAACACTGCTCTGTACAACCCTGCACCCCCAAATGACAACTGTAGAAATCTCAAGTCTTTATATATAAATCTAACACAATCAGTCCTACAGCAAGACTCCACTAGACAATGTTGTTAGCGTAGAAAACAAAGGGGTGGGGTGGGTGTGGGTGGGGGTGGGAGAGTTCAAAGTTCATAGAGAGATAGTAAATGTTTGCTGAATCATATCTATAATGTTCACTTCAGTACAGAGCTAAGTTTTGAGCTGCATTGTTGGGGTAGGTGAGATTTCCCTCATCCACCTGTGTGTTCGCACACTCCAGTTCCAGTGGATGTCAGAGTTGTTTGATGCAGAGATCTGTTATAATGAACATTCTGTAGAGGCATGTGTTCGTCCAGCTTGATGCAACAACCCTCACACAGACTGTGTGTGCAGTGAATGGATACACACTGATACACAACCACCTACAAGGTCCAAAGATGCGTAACAGTGCATGTGTGTGTAGTCGGTCGATTTATGTAACTCCACATTCTAGGAATGAGGTCGCCAAATCCCTGTGTGTGTGTGTGTGTGTGTGTGTGTGTGTTGTGAGAGCTTCGTGCGGTTGCGGCTAACACACTGAAACTCCGCTGCCCTCCCTGCGCCCCTGTTTCTTGAGCAGTTGGATCCGGTTGTGGCAGTAGAATTTGATGGCCCTCCAGTCACGCTGGTTGGACACCAGCAGGGGGCAGTGCTGCAGACAGCGCTCACAGTCCGCCTTCGCCGGCACACGCAACTCCACGATGTTGCGCTTCAGGTGCGTCTCCACGGCGATGCGCTCCGCCTCCGACCACGGCCGCTTCAGCACCCCGCGCTTGCCTGAAAGAACAGGTGGGCAGAACTGAATGGTGACCTCGAAAGATCACACTAATGTGCCTGGAAATGAGTGCAAGTCTGGGAACCCAACAACCAGAACAGTCCAGCACTCGCCAGACTTCCAAAAAGGCCAGAGTTTCCCCAAATACACAAACAAACCCAAAAAAACCCAGACTGGTACTGTACTGTTCCCCACAACAATGGTAACAGAACCAGACTCTTTACATGTCATAGGATTTCCATGTAATTACGTACATGAGATGTCTGCAACTACATATTTATATTTGGCTATAAAATTAAATATTAACATGCTCCATTAAGCACTAGACCAAGTAATGCAAGCGTGAATAATCGTTCTAATTATGTTGCTGAGCTACTGAACCATACCCTCAGTATTCTCTGCATGTAAGAACATTTGGAGTAGTGAGTCACTTTATTCTAAGCCACTGTTGATAACCCTAAATTAAACAATGTTACTATTGTAAATGTACATCTGGTCATTTAGATCTTGACTTTTCAAGACTTCTGGAGCATTTCTGAAAGCAGTATTTTAAGCTGCCAGAAAATGGGGGGAAAAAACAAACAAACAAACAAACAAACAAACAAACAAACAAACTTCACCATTACCTGATTTGACCTGTGAGCTCCTCCTCTTGTGTGTAGTTGAGGGGGAGGGTGTAGTGGGCGCCGGGTGAGGACCGGCGTTCTTCTTGGGTCGTGATCCTCGTCCGTTCACGCCCACCTTCTTCCCTGCCTCTACTCTCTCCTTGGTCTTCTCCGCATCTCCCTCCGACTCCTCTGAGAAGGAGTCGGCAGAGTTCCCCGACATCACTGTGAGGAAAACACAGAAAGCAGGGGAGGGAAGAGATTGAATGAGAGGAAAAAGAAAATTAATATCAAGATTTGATCGTCTCGGTGCAAATAAAATCTGATACATCACTGCACAAATCACTATCAGCTGAAGGGAATTTGCTTTGGTATGACGTTTCAGTTCATTAAAGCAACAGCTCGTTAAAGAGAAGAACAGACAGTAAACCCTCACATTCCTCACAAGCTCCAACTAGCTAATTATGTGGGAAGCAGTTTTAGTCTTTTGGTCGCCTCACCGTCCAGTTCGAGGCAGATGTGCTGCAGGCTCATTCCTCTGAAGAGCACTCCATCTCTCTCTCCATACAGCACCACCCGCCCCACCCGGCCCATCAGAGCGGGGTCCTGGCTGATCCGGGTGCAGCTCTGCGTCACGTGGTACTCCCTCTGCAGGAATTCCTCCAGCCTCTTCGAGGCGGCGCCCTGCGGCCGCTCCCCCTCCTCCAGGAGGAGGAGCTGCGTGAGGATGGCCACCTGCCTGCGGGCGCGGGGTGCCGTCAGCACCGCGGGGTTCTTCGCCCCGCTGCTACGCGCCAGCCCGCGCAGCAGGTCCGTGCCGCGGAGAGGCGTGGCGGGCGAGTGGTACGGCCGAGAGAAAACGTACGGGCTCTCGGGATCCACGCCCACGTCGGCAGAGGTCTTCAAAAGCAGGTCGAGACAGGCCTCGGAGTGGGGCGGGAGGATGAGGGGCTGGACCCGCCCGCGCTTCCCCAGGACCCCCACGCGCGGACGATGGCACAGCACATGGCGTTCAAACGGGGACAGAGAAGCCTCGAGCGGGGAGAGGGAGGGAGGGGACGGGGCGGAGCCCCCGGCGGGAGGCGCAACGCGGTTGCCGTAGTCCTGCGCCGTGAGCTTGGCCACTTCACACTCGCGGTGGCGGTTGTAGAGGATCAGCAGAGCCAGGCTCGAGTGGCAGAGAAGACGCCAGGCTTCGGCAGAACTGCTCGAACGAGACAGAGAGAGGAAGGAGGAGTGCTGCTGCCGACGCAGGTACAACACCAGCGTGGACAACGACGAGAGTAAGGGAGGCATGTGGGAGCGCTGAGGACTGAAACAAGACACAACAGAGAGTGGAAACACGTTTCAGTGTGGCTTCTAAATAATTCAGATCAGTCCAGAGTAGTTATACCCAATAATATGCCTTAGAAAATGGATAATGGTGAAAAAAGACAGACTGCACTTGTACGATGCTCAAATGTTTATTAGAGCCTCGTTATGTCCAGAGCCTAATAAATGTCTGAGCATTATACAACCCCCCCCCGCCCCAAATCATGGATCACAGCATTGTCACTGTGACAATGTAAAGTAATCTATGCCCCATTTTAAACATATAACTAAATACCTTGCCATCTCTCCATTCTTCTCTTCTCCACCATCATTTTCTCTCATTTCATTCATTTCCATCTCTTCTTCCTCAGCGTCCTCCTCCTCCTCCTCGTGTCCTGGTGTGGGTGGAGGTTCCTCTTTGCTCCTCTCCATCTCTTCCTGTTTCTTCATCTGTTCCTCCCTTTCCTTCTCCTTTTCTTTTTCCTTGTCTTTGTCCTTCTTTGGTCGGCGCCCCCTCCTGGCGGGAGGGTTTGGGGATACCGGGGGACTTTTCGTCGCCGTGGCGGCTGTCGTCGTGGCGGCTGTCGTCGTGGTCGCCGTCGCCGCGGTCGCCGCGGCGGCCGCCGTCACGGTGGCTGCCGTCGCGCCCTTCCTGGGGGGCGTGGCGAGAGAGCCGGAGGTCTTCCTGGACGCGCCCGTGACGGCTGCGGACGTCGCCGGGGGCGACAGGGACAGCGAGAACGACACGGCTCCAGAGTTGGTGGAGGACGACCGCGCGTCCCGTTCGCGGGAAAAGAGGGAGGGGCCTGGCGTGGCGGCGGAGGAAGAGGAGGAAGAGGAGGAAGAGGGCTGCGGCGAGGCGAACGAGCGCGAGCCGCCGTGAGAGGCGGCGGCGGCGGCGGAGTGCGGGGCGTGGGCGTGCAGGTGGGTGAGCTCCATGGCCGAACGCACCTCAGGCTGCTGGTCGTGGTGCTTCTCCAGGTGACGGGCCAGGGAGCGGAAATGGCGGCCGCAGTACGGGCAATGCTGCCGCCTGGTCACCGTCCCCGTCGCCCCGCGGCCGATGTTTATGTTTATGTTGTTGTTAATGTTCGTGGTGGGCGGGGCCAAAGGGGCTTGGAACGAGGAGGCGGAGGAGGAGGAAGGGGCGGGCCGAGCGAACGACAGAGGGCGCGGCTGAGCCCTGGGGGCCGCTTTCTTCTTGGCAGCAGGTGCGGCTGCTTTTCGTTTCTTGCGCCGCCTCATCATGCGGCCCCTCAGCTCCTCCAGCTCTTCGTCGTCTTCGTCGTCGTCGTCGTCTTCCTCCTCCTCGTCTTCCTCGCGGTCTGAGTCGCTGGCCTCGGAGTGAGAGAGTGGAGATGAGGAAGGAGAGAGAGACCATGAGGGAGTGAGGTAGTCGGATACGGTAAGAGAGAGGGGGAGGGGTCCTGTCTCCTCTTCCTACAGAACGAGTGAGAGAAACAAAATTATATTCAAAGCCACCTGGTTATGTCTCAGGACACCGTCCTCTATTCCTGACGACCATGTAAAAACAAACAAACAAACAAAAAACCTGTATTCCAACATTTTCCACCAAAATGCACTGCCATTTGCCTTCACCTAAAATCAAGAACGAGTAGGTATGAAAAAAATAACATTAACTAATATCATATTAGTAATATAATCATATTACTCTCCTAAATCTTAAAGACTTTAAAATAGTCTGGCCATTATTATTTCTGTCTTCTCTCACAAACACACACACACACGTGCTTGAAAAGAAATAATGTATTATAATTTCCTTTTCAAGCCGCCCTACGAGTATATGGCCCTATGTGTACAAAAATGTCAATATTTATACAAATACCAAATAAATTAATCCTGGATCTCATATCTAAAGTTTTATTTAAGTAGTAAAATATATAGCCAAAATGTAGCTTTAAAGCTACTTAAAAAGAAGATACACAATTAAATGTTACACGTTACAAAATGTAAACTATGTTGGAAAATGTTATTAGCTACAAATATGTACATCTATGGAGAAATGGGTGGATTTACTTTTTTGATGTTACTGTCTGGATTGAAGCCACATTCAAATCCTCGTGGAGAGACAGAGCGATGAAAACCCTGAATTTGTCAAAAAGAAAACAAATAGCACATATGAATGTCTGTTTTTTAATTAAGATTTCATTTTTTTTTATTAAGATTTCAAACGTCATACCAACGATGTGTGTGTGAGGAATCTAGGTAACCCTAAAACAGTTGTGTGATTACCATGGCATTTTCACCCCAGTCAGTCAGGCTGTAGTCCACCGTTATTTCCTCTCCTTTGGAAATGTCTCTGATTGCTATGACCACCAGCCGCACCTGGCTCCCACAATGCACCTCTCGGATCCTGCAGTTGGGTGGCGGGTGAAAGAGCACGGGACCCCGGACCCCGCTGGCCCCCTCCTCACCCAGTTCAGACACGCTGCAGGACATACACACTCAGTGTGTGTGTGTGTGTCAACATTTGCAGGAAAATGTGGTTTTATGCTCCAAACATTTTCAAGGAAAGATCATGCTGGCCTGATATCTGATCTTTATAAACACAGACAAAACCTTTTTGAGGAACATTTTCTCTGAGGTTTGGATAATGCAAACCTGTTTCAATGTCTCCTTTAGACACCACACAAATGCACCTGTTTGATTTTGAAATTTAGTGCATTTAATCTGGGTGTGCAGCAGTCTGAAGAAAAGGGATGGCGTGTGCTTTTCAACAATACTGAATAAATGCTTACCAAAGCTGAGCTGGGTCTGTGAGGTAGTAGGGACTGCTGGGTGGGGGGAGCCTGTCCTCTGCTCCATCTGGGTACTGCCCATCACCTGAGTTACAGTCACAACTTACTGAAAATGACATGCTGACATGATGTATACATGAATACATATTGATGAAGGTCCACTACCCAAAACACCCGTTTCTTTGGAAACCTTGTTTATTTCATTAAAGACTATTAGAATGAAAGATTTATCATTTTCAGTGGCAAGTTGTTTTAATAAAAATGGACACTGCATTAATGATGTATCTGTTTGTAGATGTTGCTATGGAAGCAATGAAATTAGAAAACTCAAAGAAAAATAACTGAACTTTAGAACCATGGAATAAATGTTATCGTTTAAATGCTTTATATATATAAAACACACACACACACACACACACACACACACACACACACACACACACACACACACACACAAATCTATAGAACAAAAACGGACAGATAAGAGAACAAAGGAGGAACTTATGTCAGGATGTGGTTACATATAAGCCCGTCTTCTCAACCACACACACACACACACACACACACACACACACACACACACACACACACACACATTTTGATCTTAAGGCGATCTTCTGTCTATCTATACTTCAATTCCAAACTAGTACAATGTAATGAATGTCTGGAACATGAGAAAACACCACATGTGGTACTATGCTTGCGACATCAGTATGATAGGTAAGTCACTCCATCTAACAGTATTACACTGTTCAAGAAAAAGGATGCAAGTACCAACAGAACATGAATAACCTGAATGCATCTGTGATTGTGCGTGCGCGCACAGAACATGCAAGCGCACGAGGAGGTGTGTACGCCGCGCGCGTGTGTACCTGGGCTGTAGCTGTGTTCGGACAGACTTTCCTCTTCATCTTCAGTGACATATGCGCGGTCACACACCTTAACCGGAGTACCCTTTCTCTTCCTCCCGCACACACGCCTGCGAGACAAACCGATCAGTACAACGAACACCTC
Source organism: Sternarchorhynchus goeldii (assembly GCA_028565775.1). NCBI lineage: Eukaryota > Metazoa > Chordata > Actinopteri > Gymnotiformes > Apteronotidae > Sternarchorhynchus > Sternarchorhynchus goeldii. Next base: position 18,688,063 of record JAOXYF010000006.1, on the reverse strand, counting down.
TCCGACTCTCCAACGTTACTTAGCAAGGTTATCGCACTAGGACGGAACTTCATAACACACACACACACACCTTGGACCACAACAGCTACGTGCCATTCAAAACAAAGTTGCTTATTTAGCTGCGATGCACAAAACCTCCCGCAAACTTAAATAAAGCCCGTGCATTTGACCGACACTTAATCCACAAGCGGTTAAACAAGCCTGTCGGCCAAATGCAGCTAGCTAACTACTAACACCCTAAGCAGCACGCTTGAAACTGATCAGGTGTTATCACCCGATCTCGGTTAGCTAACCAGCTATCGCACAATCGCAGAAGCTGACCGTGGTGAACTAAGCTACCTTAGCTATCGCATCCTGTGTTGTGAGACAATCACTCCGCCGATAGCACGGCTAGCCGCGCTGGCTAGCGCTGCGTAAACACCATCAACTAGCTAAGCTAGGCTAGCTAACCAACCAGCTAAGCCATGTTAGCCCATTGAATGTTTTGGTTGCCGATATTTAAGCCATTCGGGGACTCCTGTGACATCTCCTGGGACAAGATCGCAGTCTGAGGTAGAAACAAATAAAATTGGTGCCCTCGAGTTTTTTTTAAATGGGTATCAATTTTCTACCGCTCCTGACGGCACATGCACGCGGACAAGAGAAACAAACCAGCTAGCTGCACTAAACATTTAGCTAGTTAGCTAGCGCCACCCTCATGAAACGAGAACGCAAAAAAAAAAATCACACGTTTTTACCCGTTGCCAATATAATAAACGGATTTCACTAACCCCCGGGGTGGTGCTGGCTTGCTGCCATCTCCATCGCTGTCGAGGGTCGGTGGCTCCCGATAGTCGAAAGGCGACCGTACGTTCTCCGCCATTAGGGCTGCTACAGCAGTACCTAGCGCTCCGGTGAAGACTCCACTGCGCATGCGCCGTGTGAATGCGCTAAGGTTTGAGGTTGATAAAATGGGGGTAAAAATTATAGATTGGGCATGCTAACTTTTTTTTAAAATCGTTTTTATAGTAACAAAATGTGTGACGGTGTCCTGGATATTTCCAGTAGTTTAAAATGAATAATTCATGCTCATTTTAATAATTTATTCATCTGCTGTCAAACACATACTCTCATAAATAACAATACAAAAAGAAAGAAAATAATAATCCAAAACACTCTCCTACATTCTCAAGTCCTCACATTTCTCCATTGAAGCAGATAGTTAGTGCATCTAAAAACAACTATGTGGATACACAGTGAGCAAAATACAGTTTTGGCATCAGATATGCAACAGTTTGCTACATACAGTGCAGGAAACTGCAACAATTAGTAATTATTAGGTTTTCACAGCATCTATATTCATATTTATCTGTTAGTACCTATTTTGGTACCAATACATCACATATTTTAGTAAACAAAGTAAGTAAATAAAATAAATAATCAAGAAAGAAAAAAAAGTCATGATTTCACAAAATTGAAATGTTAGTAGTCAACTCGTCAGCGGTACTTTCCACTGGATTAATTCTAAAATACTTTGTTATTTAAATGCTAATGTTCTTTGTACAGTCACAGTAATAGAGATGTTACACATAAGCTGTTAGTGAAATGCAGGGTTTAGTTACCAGAGTTAAAGTCCTAAAGTTTTAGTGTTCAACGACTACACCCCCCCCCCTCCAAATCATCACACATTGCAATGCATACCAATATGAAGGCTTTCAGAATGAATTGTATACATATTTCAGTATCATTCATTAGACCAAATGAGGTTTCAGTTTGTCACAAGCCTTTAGAAATTTTATGATGCAAGGTTTCCCAAGCCTTAATTATCTAGATCAGTACATTGGTGGGTTAGAAGTACTAAGTTCAAAGAGCAAATTAGTTGTAGACATTAATATGTTCATATGTTACAAATTTAGGATAAAATAACATTTGCAATACCAGGCAGTCGAACAGTGCAACAATACCTCCTATGAGATTCCTCTCCTTGGAGATTCAGATGCTTCAACTCAAGCATCTGTACAAACCTCCCAACACTGTTTAAGCAAGTAAGATCTGGTCAGGGACATGTCCCTAACCCTGGAGGTGAGCTAGTATTACTACCATGATGCATTTTGCAGAAAAGACCTAGCCATTTCAGTCCAGTGAAGCGCTACCCCATACGCTCTCTCTCTCCAGCAGGCTGTTAGAGGTTTGTTTCAACTTGACATCTAAGACCTTGGAATTATCGATATCTGTCTCACTTGAGATCAAAATAAAGTAACTGCATTGCTCTCAGAAACACTGACAATCACAAAACTGAAGACTGAGATGCTGAAGTCTGCTCAGGATAAAGAAATAACGTGTCATCACTTTTACTTAAGATCCACTTTGTTAAATGTGAAAAATATCAAAAAGGTCAAGATGAACCTGTCCCACAAAAACCAAACAATAAAAAATATCAATGTTTTATGACACAGGCATTCAGATATCTAATAAACAGGCTCTTAAGCTGAACTCCAGAATATCTCGACTGAATTCTGTATTAAAAAAAAAAAAAGTATTTAAAAAAAAAAAGTTTATTTTTTTAAAATACAGAATTCAGTCGAGATATTCTGGAGTTCAGCCGGAAGATAAAATTACCAAATTAAGCCAGATCAAGGCATCAGACCTAGCTTATTATACCCTACCATAAAAGAGAGGCTGGCAGTGTTTCAAGAAGCCATAGCGTTTTAAGAAAAAATCGTTTACATCAGACAGAGGTCTATAATTCCAGGGTCTGTTTTTTCATGTGGTGAGCTTTCTGAATGCATAGTGGGTGTGTAAACGAGGCATCTACAGCTCCTGCGGCTCCGTCATGGACTCGCTCTCAGAGTGGAGCACGTGAAGGGCTTGAGTAGCCGAGTCCGTCCAGTGGATCAGCTCCAGCAGAACCTTGTAGGTCCAGAGCTTGTGCGCAAAGCTGCCCGAACCCTCTACCTCATCGCCACCCTGGAAGGTTTAAAAAAAAAAAGAGAAACAAATACAGAACAAGGAAGGATGAGAAGCCTTTTGCCAAACGGATAAGCAAAGTTTTGTTGTTTGACAATGGCACATTTCATTTTTAGGATTTGTTGATGTATGTAGGAGTGTGACAAAGAAAAAGAGAGATGGGTGTGTATCCATATAGGCTATGTGATTGAGTATGAACAAGAAGTGTGTGTGTGTGTGTGTTACAGCCGGGTCAAATAAGGGTATGGAATGTAGGAGGGTAGAGTCTGTGTAGGAGAGGAAGGATGTCCGGAAGATAAAATTCAGAGCTATACACGTCTACTTTTGGTGAATACATAGGCGTTTTGAAGCATGAAAATAGAATAAACAAAATATCCAACACCAACACAAAAGGAAACAGTAATTCTGATCACAGGCCACATTTCCTTTTAGGCAGAAGCATCTAAACCATCAAGTTCACCTCTATTTTTGTTCTGACTGGCGCTCGTCACTGTGTCACCTGTGATAATTGCACCTGGACACCACGTGGGCGGAGAGATCTATAGGCAACGGATGTGTGGGATTAGAAGTGCGTGAGGTGGGTGCAGTTTTACCGTAAAGAGGGATTTACTGGCAGAGGCTGGCAAAAGTCCAAACCAAGTTCAGAAACCCAAATATACAATTTACCAGTACTCCAAACACTGCCTTGTAGGTTGGATTCAACACTATGGACCAAGTTGGCAGTAACCAACCAACATTAAGGTCTCAGTGGACTGCAGAATCAAAACAATAACCCTCATGTGATGACTTAAGACTTCTAATACAAAACCCAGGTTTTTTCTAGGTGTGATTCCTAACACAATATAAGAAAATAAAAAAAAACATCTACAAAATTGTTTGAATGCAAAGATATAATAGTTTGGACCAAATGATGAAATACTGTAAGTAAAAGACCACAGTGTGGTGCTTATTAAGAGAGATCTCAGAACTATACAGGTCGAACAGAAAAAAACCCCAAGTATATTAAAACCAGAACTAGAAATATCCAAGGTTCTGTAAAACCTAAATCAAAACTTTTATAGATTTTGCTTGCACGTTAAATGATGCTCAGGCTGATCGTACTGAATCGATTGTGAACTTTGCTGCACAAATGTGAAACACTTCAGAGGTAGAGAGTAATCACAACAAGAATGATCAAATCAAAAGGTTTCACTAGCATAACACCACTACATAACACTTATCACAATAATTCAGAAAGTGACGCTGCCTGTTTGCTGACTGATACTTTTAGATACGAGTTTGCTTTACTTGTTGTATATACTTTCACATTTTGTGTCATTTGGACAATAAAACCACACACACGCAAAACGTAGTAAAAGAAACAAACAAAATAACCTCCCCAGTGTGTGCCCTCTCTCTACCCACCTGGGTGCACTGAAACTCGGGCGATGGTGGGCAGAAACCTTCCCCGTTTTCCAGCAGCATTCTGGTGCTGTGGAGGAGGTGCCCGAGGCGGTCCTTAACCGTCTTCCTAGCTGTCTCGTACTCCCCTTGTAACTCCTCGCCCATCTCCTCTACCTCTCGGCCAATCACGCACTCCAGCATCTCCAGGCACTGCCTGAGGGCGGAACGGACATGGCCCACCTGTTCCGTTGAGGTGGGGGTGTCTGGGCAGAGGGCAAAAGTCACCAAGCGATCGCCCGCAGGGATGTGTTCAGAGTGAATGCTTTCTCGCTCTTTCTGTAAAGGAGGGAAGGGGTTTCACAGGTGAAAGGCAAAAACAGAGTAGATACTTAAGTTAACAAACAACCAATATAAGGAGCTTTACTTCTGTAGGCTTCTGCAGTACTGAAACATTTACGATACATTTTAGTGAGAAAACGAGAAGGCAGACATTTCCCCCAACCCTCATGACTACTATGCATTATTGAAATTCAATGCTCCACTTCAGTGCTAGTATAGGTGACGTATTAAAGGCGTATTAAACGTTATTTCTGGTGCATTCAGAAAACCTTAATCCTTTTATTCTCTTCTGAGGTTTGTCTAATATTGATATCAGGATCACCAGACAGCCAACACTCATGCGGGGCCCTTCCATCACCCAAATTACACGCTACAGCGGTGGACGGCTGGGTGGAAGATAAATATCTCTCGGGGTTAATTCGATAAAGACGAGCATGTATCGGTACACAAAGCCCTCTGAAACGGCCAAGTAGTTGCTACCGTACAACACAGAAAACACGAATGATTAGAGTTCAGATTGTTAACAGGTGCAATAATAGAAACTGCACGTGATTTGTCAGGAATGTTGTGAGTAATTATAAAAAGATAACGGTGCACACGACAGAATAGCTTTCCAAACAGTCAAACTAACATCTTGGTCATAAAAACTCTACTCACAAATAATTCCAACAATCGTTTGCAGTCCTGATGTAGTAAGCGAGCCAACGCGGCCGCTCGACTGACAGCCGACGGACCCGGGGCAGGCATGTCTGCAAACGCTTGTCCCTCCATGCACGGTGAATACGGCTAGCTATCAGAGGAGCCGAAGAAGCCGGTGATTTCGCACTTGATATTTAGACTGTGCTAAACCGAGCTGAGAATATTGTACACCGAGTCTGATAAATCAGTAATAACGCGTCAGGTATTTCAGACTTGAACTATTCTGTTACATGCCCGCTGTCACTGCGGAAAATCGGCTGTTGATCAGTCCTTTGAGTGTAGCAGTAGCTGGAGACCAGGGGGCGTTTCCAGTGGAATGGTTTCACTGATGCGTCATCGGTGCCCCGTTCGGAAAAGGGAAAACCTGTATCCTGGACTTAAGGATTTTTCAAAAATTTTTTATCCGGTGGTAACAAAACAAGACCTCCTACATGCAACATGGGTGGTTATGAAAAAATAGCGTGCAAAATATAATTGTATAAGGTGACACGTGAATGCGAAGGACGTAGAAAAACAATTTGTGGAAGGCTACAGAATAAAAGTACAATATAATTTATGATGTTTTACTCTGGTTGCTCTAAGAACGTCATCTGAGTCTCAGATCTGGAACAACAGCAACAAGATGCGTCCATTAAGCTAATTTGTTCAAAGCATGACAGACTGCTGTAAAAGCAGTACTGGTGGGAATTAATTGTCTTGCTCAAGAGGACATCAGTGATGGGCTGAGACAAAAACTATAACGTCTTTAATCATTGCTGCACTTTACAGTACTGAGAATACAGACACTAAACGTTTCGGAAGCTTCAGCTCAACACGATAATGTGTTATGCATGTTAACAAATTCAGTGTGTTTATAATATGATGTCACATAAAACACATTATTATACGCACCGCCAAAAGCAGATCAAAACAGAACTCGTGGATCAATCAATGTTTTTGAAAAACGGAGGGCCAGTTATAATGTAAAAAAAAAAGAACAAACATGTATTTAAAGTGAACACTGTAAACTAATATGACTGAAATGCAGTTGATCTTTAAGCCTACACTGTTGTTTGGAGCAAGAATAAATTAAAACAGTCAAAACTTTATTTTGTGTAAACAACTCTGTAAAAAACAATCACAGTAATTGGCACAAATGCCAGCAATGTACTTTAAATCAAGTTTTCCAGTTGATTCTGACAGCAAATTACTGTAAAATTACCCAGATATTGACTTTTACAGCAAGAATATTTGTTGTTGTTTTTCATGAATGATTGTAAAAATAATTCAAACATTTTTTTTTTGGAATTCATTATAAATTAATTGTTCACTGCTGTTGGGAATGAGCACTGCAACACTTAGGGAGGCGTGTGTGGCACAGAATAAGGGTGTTACAGGTACACCGTTCAATAATAAGTATGCTACGTTACAGGTGTTACAGGTACACCATTCTATAAGTATGCTATGTTACAGGTGTTACAGGTACACCGTTCAATAATAAGTATGCTATGTTACAGGTGTTACAGGTACACCGTTCAATAATAAGTATGCTATGTTACAGGTGTTACAGGTAC
>JAOXYF010000006.1:18640037-18655712 GCA_028565775.1 Sternarchorhynchus goeldii | reverse complement strand
CCAGTCACGCACCTGACCCAGCACATTCAACAAATACTCATACAACATTTGCAAACAGAAACGGAAAGTCCTCATCACATACAAGCATCAGTACAAACCTTGCTACTTCAAGTGCTGCTGGCAACATTAAAAACACATCTGCAATGACTACAATATCCACATCAGAAAATACTGAGATGTTTTTTACTGTCTCCAGTGACTCTTCAGCAGTGAACCACAGACAGGAATCTGCAAAAGCAACTGGTACAAAATCAGCTGACACCAGCCAAGCAAGATCTCATATAGTCATAACATCCGTCATCACAGAGACCACCCAAAATACACCTTTACACCTTTCAGAAGTAACCACTCATGGAATTTTGAAGAACAAAACTAATAATCCATCATCTGCTGGTTTGCTTACAACAATTTCACCATCTTTCCCCAATGTTGTTATTACTACTGAATCCATGCAAACATCTTTAGCATCAAGTCAATCTGTTATCCAGACTCCAACTGCAGAAACCCCTAAAGTCACAACTGCTATAGCACATACTACTGTGACATCAGCAGAAACAGATTTTGGTACATCCGTGTATAATGGAACAAAAAATATTTCTGTCTCACTCCAATCGATCGCAGACACATTTCAGTCAACAACCCCTACGGCGATGAATTCCAACACTTCACTTCAAGATGTATCAGTTAATCCTACAAGTACTCCCTTGGTTTTGAACTCTAGTACCTCTGAAATGCCTATAATCCCAGCTACTAACATACCATTGACTTCACTGACCTCTAGTGTCCCTGAGACTACTGAAGCAACAAAATATGCAATCCCAAAGATGAACACAGGACCTGTAACATCCACTTTGTCACCTTCATCACCCATTAGATCTTATGAAACTTCTACAGCAAGAGCAACTGATGCTGTCATCAGTCCAACAACAGTGTCATCAAACATCAAACGTACTGCCAGTTTATGGACTGGTTCTGTTAATGGAGAAACTGCATCATTTACCATGTCTGCAAGTACAACCTCAACTATTTCTTCTAGTACAATATCTGCTAGCTCCACACAGCCATTTACACAGAATAAGGAATCCAATTCTACAAGTAAAAACATTGTTACAAGCACATCTTTTGGACCTAATTCAAAAACCCCAACAAAAATTTTACCTTCAGTTACCATAACATCTGATATGCCATCATCTGAAACCATCAAACCCTCATTGACAGATGTGCTTACAACCAAATCCCTTTCTTCCTTTATACAGTCTTCCACCAATCCAACAACTTTTTCTGTAACGTCATTACAATCCTACAGTAAGGACATTGCCACACATTCACCAGGTCTTGATCTCCCCCAGTCAACTGTGCAATCACAACAAGGCACTTCTATCCCAGCCAACTTATCTAAAATAACAACCAAACCACCAATCAACAGTATCCATGTTTCATACAAAATCAGTGAGAGTACATCTGAAGAAAATAAAAATGCAGTGCCTACAAGTTACACATCATCACCTACAGCGACCTCTTCGGCAATTCTTTCATCTTCTCTGCCGTTTTCCCCCTTGGAAGCATCATCCAATACAACTGCCCCCTTGATAACTTCCATACAACCATCAACCCTCAATAAAAACATAAATACTGGAAATACTGTTAACATAAGTGTCATAAACCCAACATCATCATCAGAAGATCTTAAGCCTCTAACAGTCAGTCCTCCTTCCACTAGTAACCATACCACACTAGACAAAAATGTGCCTATCCAGGCCACAGTCAAAACATTTACTTCTGAGACAACCACGACTATGAAGCATGTAATAACAAGTGACACAACTATATTACCTTTAGCATCATCTTTAACACAAACAAAAGACACTATGATCTTGGACACAACCATCACTTCAGACCCAGAAACAAAGCTAACAACAGTCGAAATTTCCACACCCATATCTAATATGTCACTGCAAACTAGAAGAGTCATTTCAGCTAATACGATAGATAGAGCCAATATCCAAACCACAATACCAAAAGCTACTACACCTTCAACTGCATTAACAACGAAGACCTCTGGAATACTGTCAGGATCTCCATTTTCCACAATGGTTCAAGTTGCTACAGAAACAATTACCCCCAAAGAATCCATAACTTTAGATATAAAGATGAGTACTTTACCTACTCAGAATTTAAACAACACAGCAACAGTGTCAACAGGACCGACGATGTTTTCATCGCTGAACAATATTACTGTGGATTCCACTTCTGCTAAACCTATGTTTTCAGAGAATTATTCTTCATCCCAAATTGCATATCAAACCACCATACCAATAACACACTTACCCCCAGTATCTAAGCCTATGACAACCAAACAATTTATATTTCAGACATCATCAGATGACACAGAGTCAAATACTGCTACCATGAGTGCAAATACTGAGAAATCAACGGATAAGATCACAGAGTCAAATATTAATCAGAGATCTGAGACAGCCATGTCAGCATCTGCTGATGTTTTTACTACTGCATCCACTTCCAAACTTGGTTCCAGCACAATTCCCATACCTTTTCACACTCAAAGAACTATAAATCGCACTGTACCATGGGTTATCACAGAACCAAATGCAACATATGGGTCTCCAACTAGTATGACCATAAAGAGCAATAATTCACTGAACACCTTTCCAAGACCTTCTCAAACCAGCAATGGGCCAAAAATGCAGCCAACAGCAGATTCATCCAATAGGGGAACTATTATATTCTTCACAGAAAATAACAACGCTAAAGTTCCAGTGTTTAAACGCATTACATTTGATTATCCTATGGTGCACAGCGGAACTTTTATGACCACAAGGCATAACAATTAACAAACAGCACTCTACAGCCAACACTGAAAATGTATGAGGATGCTAATTAATTAATGTATGAGGATGTTAATTAATTTATGTATGAGGATGCTAATTAATTAATGTATGACGATGCTAATTAATCAACATAAAATGTACCAAAACTACCCAAAAAAGATAAACAGAAAGTGTTAAGAAAGGATAAAAATATTTCAATGTAAAACAGAATTTTGAAATCATATGCCAAGTACATATTTTAAGAAAGAAAGGGGAGCAGGAAGGGTCAAACTTTGGGCATTTTTTTTTTGCTTTTTGTTTTATTTTTCTGGGGGTGGGTCCTTTTTTCCTGTTTTTTCAAATTTCAGCAACTATGCATTAAGAGTGACAAACATTTACTTTTCTAAGTGTATAAAAAAACATTTAACTTTTTAAACACACTTTTACACCTCTACACTTTTATGTCTATTACTCTGTGTTTTGAATAAGAACATGTAAACAGTGTAAGACCAATGTCTGTATATGTATATACATATTGCTGACAGATTAATAAAGTCCAAATAAAATAATATAAGGGGTTGTTTTTTTATGACTTCATAAGTGTGCAGCTCTTTCACTGCTGTAATGAAAGATGGATTAAAGGTCTGATCTATAACGTATAGATCTTAAAAATGAAAAACAAAAAAAGTCGAATACTTGAATTTTATTTATTAATAAAAAGGTGACAATTTTTTTCTAAAGGAAAAATATATTCAAGTGATATTTGCATTCTTAACGAGTTCTGTTGTTTGAGTATAAAGCTTTTGCTTATGTAGTGAACTTAGATAATACAAAGAAACTTGTGATCGAAAAAGAAGGTGTACCCACCACAACTGGCCATTATTATATTATTAATAAATTATTGGTCAGGGGGTGGAGAAGGTAGACTCCTTCAAGAACCTGGAGACGGCCATCAGTAAGTCACTTACGTGGGAGAGAACACTGCTGTGTTGATGGAGCCCATCAAACATTACTGTTTCTAAGACAGCTTAGGAAATCTGGTGTGTCTAGACTTTGCATGTTACATTTTATAAGGTTGTCGTAGAATTTTGCTGAATTTTTCTATTGATGTCTGGTGATACAATGGCATCAGAGAAAACGGATAGAGAAAGTGGTGCGTACTGAAAGTGATCACTGGTCACAAACTTCCATCATATGCAGACAGATATAAGGCAACACAAAAATTTATAATTCATATCCTACAAAATACCTTTTAAAACTTGTCCCTTCTGGTAAAAAAAAAAAAAGATACAGAGCATTTTTATGTAGAACATTTCAAGATGGTACTTACCCTTCTGTTATTAACCTTCTTCTTACAATTTTAACAACGACTTTTTAAAAACTTTTTTAAGGGACAGTGGGTTTAGCTGTGTGGATGTTTGCGTCTGCGCAGCTACTGAAACTATTTCCAATGTCACACCCCCTTCCCCCTCAAATAGACTTTTTTATTATAACTTAAAAATGTTAAGATTATAAAAATATAAGTAGTTTACGACTGTCTGATTATATTTAATCCAACTTCTTCAAAGATAACACTGATGCCTTATTGAACCCAGAGATGGATCAAATTTATCTACTGTAAAACAAAGGTTTTTGACCATTTATGAGCAAAGAGGGATTTTTAGGAATTTAAAAAACTTTTGCAGGATGGTATAAAATGTAAAATCCCTCAAATTAAAACGAGTATTTAATCAATCATTATTTGATAGCCAACAAACAAAACAGTACATGATTTTCAGCCTAAAAATATTGGATACACTTGAACACATTTCTACATTTTAACCTGCAGCGCATATGAAAACCCAAACGGTCCTCGTTTTCTGAAGGATCACTGTAGACGTAGATCTGGAAAAGGAAGAACAAACACACACATACACATACAGCCCAGCAGATGGCACCAGAGTTAAACGCCACAAAAAGGATAAAGGGGGGAACTCAAAATGCGTGGTCTTTTTTCTCTGTTTAATTTATCTTTCTCAACTCAAAACCAGAAAACCTAAGAAACCAAGGAACATAATGAGAAAAGCCTTCTAACTCATTAAATAGAGCAAAAAAACAAACAAAACACACACACACACAAAAAATGTCAAAGTAATCAACAATGTAATTCGGTTAAAACAACAAAAAAACAACAACAAAAGACTAGCACATTCTTACTTCAGGGGTGTAGTCCAGAAAGCGGGTTAAGTTAACTCACGAAAACTCGAGGTTTTCCGTTCCAGAAACCGAGATGAAATAAAACCGATGTGAGCTACTATAGCAATTTACACTGTTAAACATAACCCGGGTTCACACGCGCTCTTCTCTAGCAAACATGGCGTGTCCTTTCCTTGAGGATCCAGCTGATATTGAAGCGCAAATTATTCGCCGAGCTCTTCGTCGGGAACGAGTCATTAGACCCAGTTTGGATATTATTTTATTACCCGACGAGTATCCCTGCGAACGTTACCGTTTTTCCTCACAGTCAATCAGATACTTAAATAATATTCTGAAGCCATACATTTCCAATATCACACGTCGTGGATCCGCCCTTTCTTTTTTGAAAACTTTATGCATTGCTCTCCGGTTTTTGCAAATGGATCTTTTTTATACAATGTAGGAATTGGGGAAGGCTACTATATATCGGTCTTTCCGAAAAGTATAACTAGCATTAAAAATGTTTGATGTACAGTTTTGTACATCAAACGTTTGATGTACATTCTCTGTCCATAAGCCTATAATGAACAACAAAAATTAATTCCAACTCATTGCAGGTTTGTACTTACTAACAAAGGTTTAAAAAGGATAAAATAATTGGAAAGTGGAAGCAGCTTTGCATCTTTTAATATTTCAGGATTTCCAAGTCATTGGCTGCGTGGATGGAACCCACATCCCATTTAAAGCACCTGCAGCAAATGAAGGGGATTATGTAAACAGAAAATCCTTTCACACCATTAATATACAGATAGGGGCCATCTTAAATGGATTTTGTTACATTTATTTATATAAGTGTAGCATTTAATTTGTAGCATAAACTTACTGTTCTCTTCCATGAAGATTATATGTGATGCTACAAATATAATCACGAATCTCAAAGCCAAATGGCCTGGCTCTGTGCATGATGCACTGCATCCCTTGTGTTTACAGGACAATATGATGGTCTCCTCCTTGCAGACAGAGGGTATCCCTCCATGGCATATGAGACACCATATCCTGACCCTGAGCCTGGGCCACAGTCACGCTACAACCTGGCCTTATCCAAAACAAGAGCAAGGGTTGAAATGACAGTCGGGATTCTTAAGGCCAGGTTTCAGTGCCTGCAGGGGCTCAGGGTCACTCCAGAGAGGGCATGTGACATTATAGTGGCATGTGTGGTACTGCACAACATTGTTACCATTAGAGGAGAGCAACATCCTGCCAGACCCCAAGTAGATATTGAGGAGGAACCTCATCTTAATCTCACTGACCACAGAAATGGTAGAATTGTCCGAGATGCAATATGCCATCACTATTTCTCCCAATAATTATTTCCTCATCATTTCTCTCACCAAATCTACCCTTTAATTATATAAATGAGGCTACAATTTGTTCATGATTTTTTTTATTTCCTGAAAATAAAAGAAATGGCAAGTTAATTTCCTTGACTTTATTCTTTAGTAAGAACGTTCACATCTGTACACTCACAGCATACCTTTAACATAAACAGTTTATGCACTATAACAAGTGTAATGGATATACCTTTAACATAAACAGTCGTGTCCTTGTTGGCTCTGTTGAGCTTCCTCCAGGGATTCCAGTGGTTATTGGTCAGCTACTGTTCTGAGACAGTGACAGCTCTTCTGCTCTTCTGCCTGGGTGAAAGGTGGCAGCGGTGGTGATGGTGGTAGTGTTGGTGTTGATGGTGGTATTGGTGATGTTGGTGGTGTTGGTGTTGTTGGTGGTGATGCTGGTGTTGATGGTCCCCCTCCTGTTTTCCGGGCCTCTACCTTTTTCCTGTTATTTTCCATAAACTGTAAGCCATACCAAGCTGGTTACAAGTAAGATCATTTGGTAGTTCTGTACAAGTCATACCAGTTTGCTCTACACTGGAGATCAAAAATAATGTAATCTACAAAGATCAACATTTGAAGGATTTTTTGTAAGGGGTACACCATACCACTAGAACAGTGTTTTATAAAATAACCAAAGTATATCAACAGGAAACCTTTATTTTTTGCAAAAAACATGATCATAATTAGAGAACAGCATTGACTGTAGTACAGAGAAAGATTACAACTACATTTTCTGAAGGTTACAACAGTCAGTAATCAGTAGAAAGTGTACAGGCCTTTGCTTTCAATGACTTCAGCAACGCATACTACTGTGAGAACACAGTGATAGATTTGTCAAATAAAGGTATTTTTGTACAGGTTACCTACTGCTTTAATTACAGAGGATTTGTTCTGTGGCTCCCTCTGGTGGCTGATGGTTGCCTAGCAAGCTGTTGGCCCGGAGCTTGCCTTGTGCAATTGATAGATTTTGTATACCAGTTGCTTTTAACATAGAAAAAAAATTATGACCAAATGTAACTACCACAGACATTAATCTTGAAGCTACAACTCAAGAGATTTACATAAATACACACTGTGATCACAGGTACACCTGTTCTATATTTGCAGCAATACGCTACCAGTCAGTTTCCAGTTATGCATATCTGCTCTGAAGTTTACCTGAGAGATTACTCTCTCCACAGCTGTGCTGTGCAAGAAGAGACAAATCGGTCTTAGTTTGCTGCAATAACTTGTTTCCTCTCTCGAAACTTTTATGGTTCTATGCCTTAATAATGCAACAAGTATAAGTTCCCCGAGTAATACTGAACAATAACTACCACTCTGTTAACATGATAGGTGATTGCACTCTGCAGACTACAGAATTTGCTGTGCTTATCTATAACAGTGTTATTCGCTTTTTTTCTTTTTTCTCTCTTTCCTTCCTCTCCCACCCCATTTATAAGCTCTTTCATGTCCTCTCCCACCTGCTGTACACATGGTCGGGCCTTCATATTCTTTCTGCTCCTCTTCCTGTTACAGCTTCATTCTCAGTCTACTTGAAATCATTCAAATACACAAGTGAGTATAACCAATTATTCTTCGTAACCAATTTCAAACACGCGTTTGACCTGATTAGCTAGTGCCTTATTAATCTGATTTTTCACTCTTATTTTGTGGTATTTTCTTGAACATTCTTTTTCTCTCTGTAGTCACCTGCTCCTTGTTCTCACTTTATTTAATCCTCTTGGCTTCATTTTGTTTTGGTTGATTAAATGCCCCTGTCATGTGTGTCATTTTATATGTGAGCCTAATTTTTAAGAATTTAGAATTCGTGTGAATGGTGACATACCTGTACTTAGTAATGTAGCATTCAAACATGTTAAATGCTATTAACATGCATTGCATGTAAATAGATGTGCATAAAATTGTCTGTTATGTCTTATTTGGTTAGAACCACATAACATAATGTGTGCTGGTTCATATATGCTGGTTCAAAACAAATGCAGTATGGGGGAAAAAATCATGCTAAAATAATTTACAACAGTCCTAAAATATATCAAGATCATTTCAATTAGTACTTAACAAAAAGTTCCTTTATCTCATAGGCAGAAGCTTCACCAATGTAACAGCAGCACTATACCAGGAAGTATAATTATATATATGAGGTATAACAGTATAATTATGATTTAATTGGATTTGTGGTGATCTGGTAATTTTAGTAACCATGAACGCTGCTCAACGGTTAGAGCAGTGCTTGGCACGCACATGAGCAGGAAACAGCACACGATTTGCTGATTTTTTTTTCTCTCTCTCTGCCTCATGGTCTTGTGCACCAAAAACGAGCGCTCGTCTCTGCACAACCTGCTCTGTAAAAGGTCCAGCGTGGGCAAATCAAGCTCTACGACATAACTTGCAGAGCCCAGCCACATCCTGTGCTTAGGGACAGAACTTTGCAGGGACAGAATTATGCAAATGCAATAAATAAATGTAAATAAATATGCACATGTATGAAGAAATTTTGAATCCATATGCACAGCAATAATCAGATTTTTTTAGAACATGGAAAAATGTTGGGGTGGAACAGAGATGTCACCTCAACACGTGCTCTTCTGCATGTTCAGTTGCACTTACCACACAGAAAGTGGTTTCCTGTTGCTGTTGGTGAGACAAAAGAATCAAAAAGATCTTCTTTGAAATTACACCTCCATCCTTTGGTTTCTGTATCTACCAACTGTTTGGAACAGGCTGCACTTTTTAAAGCTGCACAACTCCCTATATGCTGCGAACACATTCTACAACTACATTCCTTTCTGCAGACATAATATTGCACACCAACATGTCACACAAGTGTTTGTGCTTGTGTGGTTATTTAGCTGCTGCAGATTCAAAGCAGATTTAAAGCATTTGGTTTTGTTTAACTGATGTTAATGCATGGAACAATTCCATTATCCTTTCTTTCAGGCACTATGAATCAGCCGCTATTCAAGTTTCTAAGCGTGCTATGCTTGTTATCATCATCAACTTGTGCTAAAGAGGCAAAAAACGAGGCAAAGGACAACACTACAATAGAAATGCCCTCCTCCACAAGCTCAAGCAGCACCAGGGAGAGAGGAGCAACTCTGATGCCAACAGATCATTTTGCTAACACCACAAAGTACCAACCGAGTCAAACAGAGTCTGCAGTCAATACTACAGGACACGTGGCACGCGGAGAACGCTCAACCCCTACTTCGACTCCTAGCTCAACCCCTACTTCGACTCCTAGCTCAACCAATACTTCGACTCCTAGCTCAACCCCTACGCCCACATCTGATGGACATGTAATGAAAACGGTGGGAATACTGGCTTTGCTGATATTAATTCTTATCGTCGTGTTCTGTGTTTTGTTCCGGTGGTACAGCCGTAGCCCAAGCCGACGCTCCTTCCGCAGCCTCTGCGGCAGCTTGGCGGAGAGAGCGGAGACGGCTTGGGCTGCCGTGGCCGCGTGGTTACAGACGCCCCAGAAACAGCCCGAAGACGAGGAGGCAGAGGAGACGGGCGTGGGCGGGGGAGGGCAGGAGGGGGCAGGAGAGGGGGACGGGTGGGGAAGTAAGGGGGACGAGGAGGAAGACGACTCATCGGATAACTACTTCAGCAAGGAAGGTGGAGAGGAGGAGAGGAACACGGAGGAACACGGAGAGGAAGAGGAGATGACGACCGTTTTGTTAGGGGATGAGAAGATAAACATGGACGAAGAGGATGATTTCACCCCTCTGTGACACAGCA
This sequence comes from Sternarchorhynchus goeldii, assembly GCA_028565775.1. Classification (NCBI taxonomy): domain Eukaryota; kingdom Metazoa; phylum Chordata; class Actinopteri; order Gymnotiformes; family Apteronotidae; genus Sternarchorhynchus; species Sternarchorhynchus goeldii. The sequence continues at coordinate 18,645,571 of JAOXYF010000006.1, read as the reverse complement.
GTTGTTTGGGAAGGTGGAAAGGAGGAAGAAAGTAAACAACCGGGTGGGAGGGTGAGGGGTTAGGGTGAGGGTTAATACTGACGGGCTCCAACCAACAAGTGAAATCTGATGAGGGATGTTTTATCCAAGCATTGTTTTTTAAAACAAACAAACCAACATATACCCTGTTCGTAATTATGAGTATTTTGACAATTTTAATGAACACTTCAGTTGTATGCATCTCTTAATAAAATGGTTTTAGAATATGCAAGATAGTCCAATTCATATTTCTCCTTTTATCTTGATATATTTATTTTTTCAAGCAATAACCCAAATGTCACCAAAATTAAATACAATATAAAGTAATCAAGGTAAATAAAGCTTTAAAAATAACACAATCCAGTCAATATATTAATGGTAACAATTTTATAGTAACAATATATAAGTCTCTCTTTTATTCCTGTAGATAAAATAGCCTGTGATAATAACTCTAGGCTTTTGGTTTCTACCAATACACCTGTAGGTGTTTGTTTTACACACCTAACCGAAAGGTTTTCATTTACAGCAAACAGAATAATTTTTTTTGAGTCGACACTGAATTTCAGAGTGAGGTTTTCACAACCAAACATACAATGACAGCAAATTATTTTTGCCCATGAAGTGCAATTCTCCTTTTACAGCGATTAATTCAGTAGAAAATGTTTCTAAGGAAAAACAAACAAACAAAAAAAAAACACTGCAATTACTTCACAGTCAACTTTGATCACAATATAATGTATTCCAACCAAGACATTCATGTGTTCACCACCTCAGTACTGTATCATGATACTTTGGATTGGGTGAGAACATTAGTTCTAAAATGGAGGTATAAGCGAAGCCCGTTTGAAGAATTGCGATTCCACGAATGACGAGTTTCATTTGCCACTCCGATGGCCCTTTTGCTTCTTGTTTCGACCTGGCGTTCTGATTGGCTGTGTGGCACAGTTCTCAAGGGGCACGGGTGGTTTCCAACCACAAGGCTCTTCTTCTTTATCAATACTATTTTTGAAGGGCTCAGTGAGGGAGAACTTTGGAGGACTGAAAAGCAAAAGAGAGAGCGAGACGCAACGAAAAACTGTAAGGGTGAAAGGAATAAAAGCACAGCTCTGTAAATCATGTGAAAAAGCTGGCAGGAAGTACAGGAGACCTGATCGGTGTGCGCGGACTGCTGTTGTGCCGACGAACGGGACGGGCTCGTGGTTCTAATGAGAACCCCTCCTTCAAACTCTCCAGCACTGAGGGGGCCACATATGTGAAACCCTATTCCATCCACACACACACACACACACACACACACACACACACACACACACACACACACACACACACACACACACACACACACACATTTACTTTTATTATCAGTAAGCTTTACAACCCAAGGCAACACGTGAAGAGTGTTTAGATTAATGTAAAAAGTGTAAACTGTAATAATGAACAGCAGAGTGTAGTCAAGTTCTAAGTATGTGCTCAAGTCTTCTGTTCTCTGTGACTGGAGTCGATTTTAAAACTGACAAAAATAAACTACACTGAATTGTTCTACCACCACATCATTACTACAGTACACTGCAGTTACCTGGAATCTTGCAGAGATTATAATTATGATGAAAATTAAGACAAATGGTTTCATAACACACAATTTTTTTGTATAGCATATAACCCCATAAATGAGTGTTGGGAAAGGGGGAGTGTCTGTGTGTGTGTGTCTGACTCACAGCAAAAGCGTGATCAGCACTGCCACTCAGGGTTGTGTCATCAGGGCTGTCCACTGGAGTCTGTCTAGTGAAGCGACTGTCAAAGTGACTGACGTCCTCATCTGACTGCTACAGATAGTAGAAGATGGAGAGAGAGAGAGAGAGAGAGATGGGTGATTCGGATTTTATTCTGAAATTACTACACAGCACTGCTATTTTATTTGACGTTAATCCTCGATATGTCTGTTTATGAAGCTGCATTACACAGAGTTCTGAAACTGAACCCATCCAATGGTAAACAGACATTCATGAAAATGAGGTACATACATGTTCACCTTTTAAGCAACAAGTCACCTACTTACAGTCACGGCCCAGCAAAACCAGTCGCAAGTTTACTGCTGGTCTTTTGCCAATGCTTGAGTGCTAATGTCATCAAAAAGGATGAGATTTGTTCAAGGAGATGGACAGACAGAAAGTGACAGTAGCGGGTGAAGAGACGACAGAGAGGGGAAAAAACGGTTCAAGAGATGAAAGCGACGGAAAGATAGCGCTGCAATACCAGTGGAGGCCTGTAGGGCGGCTCCAGACACTTGTTCAGCAGGTCATCCCAGACAATGTGCCGGAAGAAAGGATGCTTCTGCAAGACGCAAGGGGAAAATGCCAAATACGTTCATGAAAACAAACAAAAACTAACAACACTATGGTCCAATGCTGAGATTTGTGTGGATCGTACCGTTTGTGCGTACCTGTATATCAGAGCAGTCAGCCTTACTGGAGCCCAGCCGCTGAGACGGGTTCTTCTTCAAAAGCTGTGCAGCGAAAAAATGACAAAGAGAAACAATAAATAAAATGTAAATGGAAAAAGCAATTTTTCAGCAAAGAGGTTTTTCTTTTTAGGAGTGCAACGTGAGTAATGGAACAAAGGATGCAGGTACAGGGAGGTGGAAAGCGTAAAGTGAGGTCCTGACCCTTTTGATCATGTCTCTAGCGTCAGGCGTGAGGTAAGGAGGAAGGGTGAGTTTACACTTCAGGATTTTGTCGATGGTCTTCTTCCTGTTCTCGGCCGTGAATGGAGGCTAAAGGTGAAAAACACACGAGTAACACTGGGAAAGGGGAAACGGCCATAATAGTAACTTTTCAATTTTAAATAAGCAATTATTGTCCATTACATACTCCATTACTCTCTTGCTCCAAGAGATTACTCAAGATTTTTTTAGTTAGTTGTAGTCAGTTTCCACCAGTCAAGCAATTGTGCCATGTCACATGACAGCTGCCAATCAGGGAGGGCAAGAGATGTCACGATTCCCTCAAACATGCAATCACTGTATCTTTTTACAATGAGGCTCATGCAACGCTATGAGGTGGTATAACACCCTCGTATGGTACCACAGCCAGCTCCTTCCGATGCATACTCTCAGAGACGCACACGATTGGCCAGTGTCACTGTGACTGACTGGTAAGATGGAGTACATGGCCCTCCCTCCCTCCCTCCTTCAGCACTACGTTAGCACTACCAGGTAGCTCTATGTTAGGGATCCACCTCATGGTCTCCCAATGATAGGACAAATGCCACTCAAGAAAGTCATCCGTGTGTGTGTCTCTCTCACCGAGCCCGTCATCATGTCATACATCAGAGCTCCCAGGCTCCACCAGTCCACTGCCCTGTTGTGTCCTGAGCGCATCAGGATCTCTGGAGCCCTGAAACGGCAGATGGACAGGACAGGACAGGACAAACTCAGCCCTAACAACATCCGAGCATGAATGTGATCCATTCTGCATGCACAACCTCGCTCCTTTGTATTCCTCCAGCACAGGCCAGTTCCTTACAGTTTCTTGAGCTCTGCGTAAATGGTAAGTCCTCTGCAGTTCCACAGACTCACAGGTTTTGGTACACAGTGATCTTTTTGGGGTTTTTTCTCTCCTCACCATTAGCTAACGTCAGCTAAAGTCCAGCTCAGGAACCAGGAGCCAATATTGGGACGTTTAAACGTAAAAGGATCCATAAAACCATTTCCAGCACCACATAAGCATTGGTTACTCACATGTACTCAATAGTGCCGCAGAACGTATGTGTCACTGCACCATCGTGGATGGATTCCTTGCACAAGCCAAAGTCGGTGAGCTTAATATGGCCTTAAGGAAGGGAACACTCCACGTCACAAGAGGGGGGATTACGTATATTATTAATATCAACAAAACAAGCAAGGAAGGACAGCTTGCATCTGTGACCCAACATGAGAACACTCCAAGCATGTAGAAATGGCATTTAAGTCTTCATTCTTAACACATCAGCAAGGCTTGAAGGGTCAGAAAGATCTACAGGTTCGGAGGACGCCAAACCATTTCTCAAGAACAGAACGCTACAGTCAGATTTCTCTTGGCAACAAAGAGCATTGTGGTGTATTTAAAGCTGATGGTTTTAATTAGCTTTGGCTACATTTCAAAGCCAGTCTGACTGAGCCAGCCTGTCGAACAGGTCTTGGGTGTATACCTTCATGACTGAGCATGATGTTCTCGGGCTTCAGGTCTCTGTAGATGATCCCATTAGAGTGGAGGTGGCCCAGTGCCAACGTGATCTCGCCTAGATAGAAACTGGCAACGCAGGATAACAGAGTCCATGACTGGATAGGAGTCCGTGGGTACAAAAATAGTACATTTGATAAAGTCTGATAAAAAAAATCGATTCAAGACCATCAGCATGACAGAACTGCAGGGTTTACACAGTTGAGTGCATCTGGTTTAAACGGACTCCAAATACCATTTTTAACGTCACAAGTGCATTTGACCTTTTCTGCAGGTCACACCCAACTGCTGCTGCATTCTTGTACCTCGAATGCTGTGCTTTCTTACCAGGCAGTGTCTTCCATGAAGATTCCTTCCTTTTCTAGTTGCATAAACAACTCGCCTCCTGAATTTTTGGAAAAGGAATGAAAAAAATAAACTCACTAAACCAAGAGAAGAAAGGGTTATACTACCCATAGTTTATCAGTTGTATTATATCTCAGTACCACACTGTCAATACAGGACAGTAATATTCTTAGTAACTGACTCAATAAATTGTACTCTTGCACATCACTGCAAATCATTACGACTGACTGATAGATGGACTGATTGATGCTGATCCTGGGTGGAAGCTGTAGTGGTGCCCCACCCCTGTCTTTGCACCTGTTTTATCATTATGGTTCTGCACAGATCTGACTATGAGCCTCTATCAAAGGCTGCATGAGTGAAATCAAGTACATTAGAGCAAATGTTGCTCTCTGCCTCCACATATCAGATCTGAGTACCAGGGCACTATTTAATCAGGACATTATGCTTCCTTTTAGTGAGTTTGTCGACAAACAGAACACCTGAGCAACATAATCTTCACCTGCTCATAGTGGTGTTTACATATAAATATAGGTAAACATATGTACACCCGCCCCGCCCCGCACCAATGCACTGGTTGCCTCACCACTTAGACATTCCAGTATGAGGTAGAGTTTGCCTCCAGTCTGGAAGGCGTACCACAGGTCCACGATAAAGGGGTGCCGAATGGTCTCCAAGATCTCTCGCTCTGCCCGAGTGTGGGCAGTGTCTTTTGCGTTACGCACAATTTTTGCCTAAACGTGATGGTGTGTGTGAGTGAGTGAGTGAGTGAGTGAGTGAGTGAGAGAGAGAGAGAGGCAGGGTGTGTGGGAATGACAGTGTATGTAGGGAGGTGTGTGGGAATGAGAGTGTATGTAGGGAGGTGTGTGGGAATGACAGTGTATGTAGGGAGGTGTGTGGGAATGACAGTGTATGTAGGGAGGTGTGTGGGAATGACAGTGTATGTAGGGAGGT
>JAOXYF010000006.1:18603406-18627056 GCA_028565775.1 Sternarchorhynchus goeldii | reverse complement strand
AGAGCCCTCATATAAAACACGAACAAACAAACTGGATCTGTTTAGAGCCCTCATATAAAACACGAACAAACAAACTGGATCTGTTTAGAGCCCTCATATAAAACACGAACAAACAAACTGAGCAGGCCTGCAAAATCCCGTCTAGAAAACTCAGCTTGAATTATAAAAACTCAGACATACTCAGACATAAAAAGATGCAAGAAGACAGAAAAACCAAAAAACACAAAACATCTCTGGGTTTAAGTAACAAACTACACAAAATCCCAGACATTAGTGTTGGTCATTGTTTTATTCTTGTTCAGCCAGACAAAGTAATAATTTTCAGGACACCAGACACCTTCATCAGGTCTGAGCTGAAACAATTCCTGCCTTAATGAGAGACCTCAACACTCTATGTGCTCATTAGTCTAAAGCTGGGCTCAGTCAGGGCCTGAAATCAGTCAGTGAGTCTGACATCTCAGGGCTGAACACTGACTAATGACCTCACAACAATTACCAGAGGTTTGTTACGCTATTATCAGTTTTAAAATCCAGTGTGTGACATCACATGGCAAACACTGACGCTATACAGTCATCATGCTGAAATTTGGGTAAGTGCGGTCCAAATGCTTTGACATACCAGGGTGTGATGTAACGGTATGACGTCAGCACTTGTGGGGATGACCCTGTGGTCAGCGGCGTCATCCAGCCATGTTACGTCGTGACCACAGAGTGGAGAGGTGTCGCAGCGATGGTTTAAGAAGCCTGGGCATGGAGCGGTTCAGAACTCGCCTCTCTGCTTAAGAGTGAAGGTACTCTACAGATCTCCATCACAGCACTTTGTGGACACAGAGTGCTGCTGAATTTCTGACCGTGATTCTTTCTTTACTTTGAATCACCTTTTGTTGATGTTGTTTCGCAGTTGGACGTCATGAAGCTCCTGATCAAGATCGTCCCTCTGGCTGTTCTTCTCAGCTGTGGCACTAGTGCTCCCGTAAGAGTCCATCTGGCTTCTAAACTCATGACATAAACTGATCGTATCTTTCACCAGTGACTAAGGTCTTTGACTTCTCTAGATCCTCCAGCCGCAAATTGGAATAATTGCAAGCAACAGCAATGAGGTATCTTCACTGGATGGTTGTATGTATGTTCTAGGTTTGGTTATGGGTGCAACTGGTATCTTATACTGTGCTCATCTCAACACTGTATTATAGATATTGCGTCTCAATGGACTCACCTTCTCAGGTGTTGGTTTGGGCCAAGCACAGGTACTGATCTCATAAATCTCTTTATAGCATTTTTTGAAAATTGATGCCTTGCTTTCCAACTCTAGATCAGCAATAAAACACAGCACAAGTATAAACATGTTTGGACAGTTGATTAGAAATTACCTTCACCTTTGCAAAGTGGAATAGTGGGGACAAATAGCACTGAAGTTACTGACTTTGTAACTGTTACTGCAAGAAGAGCATTATAGCTTGGAAAACACCTTGTACTGATCTTTATCAGTGTCTGTGAAATGTTATTTGTGCATGTTTGTTGTCGCAGGGCACATCTTTTCTGCCCCCGTTCCTGATTCAGCAGCAGCCAGACATGCTGCTCCCTCCACAGGTACTCAACTTTGCCCCCCAGGCACCTGGACCCTTCCTGCCCCCGCAGCAGAGCCAACTGCCCCCGTTACTGCTGCCGCCCTCTCAGCAAGAACAGGCGATGGCACCCTTCAACCCCAACAACCCTACACTCGTCCAGAGCCCAGCTCAGGTACCCCTCACCACACACACACACACACACACACACACACACACACACTGCAACTTCGAGACCCTTGTATATTTGATGAAAGATTACAATTCATAGTGATATTTGTATTACTAAGACTAAACAACGTTGTCTCACACAAGTAAAATTAATATTCAGTTTATTGGCTGAAGTGTGTTTGGTATTCTTTTATCTTCATGTAGGGGGTCCCTCAGTTTTACCCCTACCCTCAAGGACCAGGAAGACAGGTTTTTTCTTAATCTGCTAATACACACAAATTTCTGTGCTAATTCCAGGAGTTTTAGATGTACAAGATATACACTTTTTTTTCTGAGCAGGGCTTTCCGTATTATCTGACATATGGATTCCCTTCGAGTAACACCCTGGTGAGAATTCCACCTGCCCAGAATAATCCAATCAAACCTACACAGGGACCTCTGCAGCCAATCCAGGTATGCTACAATATTTCTGCCACAAACCATGACAAAGTAGTTTTCAAACCTTATTAAAGCATATTCTTTGAAAACTAAAACACTTTGATATTGTCATGTTAAATTATGTTTACCTGCATGCTGTGCAATTTGACAGAATAATGGGAGGGCCTCTGACCCATGGCGTATGACTCCGCCCCCTGATAACCGTGGAGACCGTCCTGGTCCTGGAGTGGAAGGGGTAATACAAGAAAATACTTTGCAACTGTAATTAATGTTATGTACATTCTTTGGTGCCATAAAATATGACTAATATTTAATCTGTTTAATCTAAACAGCAGAAACCTACATTTGCATTTTTTGAACCATAGGTTATAATGAAAAAAAGGTGAGAACTGTTTCTTTTTGTTTACACTGTAATTCTAATGTTTAATGTTTTTCTGTAACTGTATATGCACAGAAATAAATACGTGTAATTCTTCTTTCTTTTTTGTAGATTGCCTCTGCTCAAGTGAAAAATCTGGATTTTAAAAGAATTTTAAAATAAAATAAAATAAAATAGTATTAGTATTGTTATGACCATTAATATCATTACTTGCTTGGAGAAACAATTATTTTTGTTACTTGTTAATTAAAATGATTGTATTCTAAGGCACCTGTACCACATAACAATAAATATGCTTATGTAATCAGTGTGTTATGGAACTGGATTAGTCCTCACAACTAATCATTCAGCAAAAATGACTGGAAACTGAAAAAAATACAGGAAAAAAATACAGGAAACTGAATTCTTGATGCTGAGAGATTTAATGAATTACACCAGCAATCATTACAGATATGTAAAGTCTAGTTTTCGGAAGTAATATAGAGGCCCACCACCATCATTAGACATCTACCTAGAAACCCAGTTCATGAGCAGTTTAGTTCTTCCATTGCCGAGTCACAATGCTGCATAGTTAAATGTTGTTGTTTTTTTTCTCTCTAAAGCTCTTAATGCATGAAAAGTTTGTTAATTGCACCAGGCAATTAACATAATCCTGCAGGACAGAGAAGACAGCCAGTGTGGAATGGCTAAGTACTGACTAAAATGCTCTTATGGTATGCTTAAGGAAAGTTCTTCTGTGAGGTACACGCATCCTGAATGCCCATGATCATGACTCCTGGATGGCTATTCATCTGTGAATAGGCAATACCATATTAGCTCAGGAGATGAAGAGGATGTATTTTAAAGCAGTTATTGTGATCAACCGCAGTGAGTGGCAGGAGAGTGTCAAAATGACCGTACCTTTGTAACTGCAGGTGTTGAGATCTCTACTACGCTGCATGTTCACTGCTCTCTGATTCAACCTTGGGAAAAGACATAAGAGAGTCACTACGGTCTCGTGTGTGTGTGTGTGTGGTTTATGCACAGAAAGAAGGATGAAAGCAGGTTTATTGGAGAGGTTCATCGGAGCATCCAGACACTGACCTTCAAGAACGATGGCAGCTGTGCAGAAAGCGAGGTGTGATGGAGGAAGGAGCGTGGCAGAATAGTTATGGATTATTACAATTTCAATTAAAAATTACAATTACGATGATGTGAGTATTTAGCAATCCGTGAGCAGGGCAACACACTTATCTGGCACACACAGGTAACTGTGTTTACTCACAAGTTGTGTAAGTCCATATTCAAATGAAATCTTTTGCTGTGGGCAAAGAAAACAATTGCATCATCACTTTAATGTATCAGCCCCCAAACAAAACAAAAACAAAAAACAAAGCAATTATGTTTATTTATGCATTTCTATTTATTTACCGTGGCATTTGGGTTGTAGATGAGCTTCAAGTATGGCTGAAACAAATGAGGGTATAATTCACTAAGTGAGCTAGGTAAACTTCAATGAACATAAAATAATACTGAATAATCAATTTTCTATTATTTCCACAGTATTTGATACCTGAGGGCCATACATACGATACCCGAACTGATCAGAACAAAGAGAATAAAACATGAATTAATATGAATTATTTCAATAATTTGAATGCAGACTCAAACAATGTGCAGAATTGAAATATGAGTGAATACCCCAAACTCCTGGGGGGGCTTGATCCCAGACTAGAGAAAAACACAGTAGAAAAAAACACAGGTTCTTATTACTATTACTGAGCTACAGAATTACTTTACACAGAATTAAAGTGATATTTCACACTGAAAGAATGTCTTGATCACTAATGGCTTGTAAATTTTATATCTATGCATCTTTGATGCATCTCTGGCCTAAAACAAACAAACAAACAAATGTAAACAAACAGTATGTTGTTCACAGTCCATATCTTATTTCAACTACATCTGCTTTCTGCACAATAATTATCTATATCCAATTAAGCAATAAATATGTAGAAATACACATTATTTTAAGGTATAATATGGACTCTTTTAGCTTACTGGTGGTAAGAGGAAAATTGACTCTCCCTGTAGGAAAAAAACAAAACATACACCCACTGGGTTATACGTACATTTAACCATGTATGTTACGTGTATATTTAACCATCGAATAAAAATGTATATGAAGCTAAGAGGTTACTTTTGGGAATTTACTGTAAAATGTACACTGTTTTTACATTTACTGTAAAATGTACAGTGTTTTTACATTTACTGTAAAATGTACATTGTTTTTTACATTTACTGTAAAATGTACACTGTTTTTTACATTTACTGTAAAATGTACACTGTTTTAACATTTGCTGTTGAGTTTACCTCTTTCAGGGGCAGACTGAGATTGACATTCTAGGAGAAAATAAAAAGTTCTATAAAATATCTGTTTCAGCATCCCAGGACATTTAATAAGCAAAATCACATTATTATTACTATTTTAATATTATAAATAAAATTATAATCACCTGAATTGTTACATTGTCAGCCTGTATGTGAAACGTTTAAGAAACATGTTTAAACATTAAGAACTTTACCACAGCTCTCATCATCATTATTATATTATTATAATACTATTATTATATTATTAGTATACTATTATTATACTATTATATTATTAGTATACTATTATTATATTATTATATTATTAGTATACTATTATTATACTATTATATTATTAGTATACTATTATAATATTATTATATTATTAGTATACTATTATTGAATCATTATATACTTCAACATTATAAGCCTCTTACCCGAAAGATTGGGATGAACTTTCTGTTGGCCTGTAATATAAAATATATTCTGCTATGCTGCTACTGCTTTTATGCAAAATATAAAAGTTTTCAAAAGCCAAGAAGCGTTATTTAAGTTTACTCATACACATATTCATCTTTGCATTTGTTTTTGTCTTGATGCATGTGTGGTAACATGTTTTCAAAAAAACCCACCGTGTTGTTACGATTCAGTGGTGTTCCTCGAAACAACATGCCATCCTTCTCTCCAGAATGATGAGGAGGATGATTTGGTGCCCCACCGCGCTAAAGACATGCAAAAACCATTGGCGTCTACTTCAAATCCACAAGCTGAATGTGCAGTTCACAGAAATAGATAAAGCTGAACCTTGATCACAATACACTTGAACTATTCTTCTTTTAATTCCAATTCTCATTTGCTGAAGTTTGATCAGCTTACATTTGGAGGTGGTCCACCAGGACCTGGCCTTTTTGGGGGTCCAGAGTAGTCTGAAGGTTTTTCAAGCCCAAAGCCCTTATCCTATCCAGGAAACAGTAGCAAGAGTTGTAATTAGCATTGTAATTTATTATAGACGTTACCATATCTATGATATTGATGCAAGGGTACTGTGGTCTCTGATTCTGCAGTCTCACATTTGGGAATAGTCTGTCTGGATATTGTCCAAAGGATGGATCTATAGCACCTTTCTCAGCATCCCAGCTCATGACTTGCCATTCAGATGCCTGCATCTGAGCAGGCTGTAAAATAGTATAGGTGAGTGTTAAGTCATATTCACATGTTCAACTGTGGCATACTGTTAATGTTACAATAGAGAGTACAGTAAAATAAAATATGAAACTCACCACAGCTGGAGGCTGCCCCATTGGCCATGTGGCAAGTGGTCCTCCATTCATTGATCCACTCATTGGTCCACCCATTGGTCCGCCCACTGGCCCACCTACTGGTCCGCCCATTGGTCCGCCCATTGGTCCTCCCATTGGTCCACCCATTGGTCCGCCCACTGGCCCACCTACTGGCCCACCCATTGGTCCTCCCATTGGTCCTCCCATTGGTCCGCCCATTGGCCCACCCATTGGTCTGCCCATTGGTCCTCCCATTGGTCCGCCCATTGGTCCTCCCATTGGTCCGCCCATTGGTCCACCCATTGGTCCACCCATTGGTCCACCCATTGGTCCTCCCATTGGTCCTCCCATTGGTCCACCCATTGACCCACCCATTGGTCCGCCCATTGACCCACCCATTGGTCCACCCATTGGTCCACCCATTGGTCCGCCCATTGGTCCGCCCATTGGTGTACCAAAGTCTTGTCTTCCTCTTACTGACATTGGTCCCTCCATTTGTTGTCCTCGCTGCGAGGGATTATTGGGCTGAAAATGTGTGTAAAGAAACTTTCAGTAACTGAGAATAATTCATTATTTCATTAAAGGGCCTGATTCCCATTACGTTTGCTACATATGCCCATATTTAGTACATGATACTCCAGAGAAAATAATTGTGAATCATTTTATGTGACAATTTCTGTATTTTGTACAAATTTTAACTCTCTCAAATACTAGCACAATAACTTGAACAAAAGAAAGCTCTTTACTTACATGAGCAGTCGCTCCCACAAATAATACCATGACCACAAACAGGAAGTTCATAGCTGCCATGCAATAATTTAACACACATTAACGTTAGAACACAAATGCATGCAATATGTGTATTCTGTTAAAAGAATTTAAAAAATAATTAAAACTACAAGTGTGCAATTTGAAGAAATCCAGTCTGCATATTACGTGGCTCCTCGTGGCTGATGCTTACCTGATTGTTGCCTATGTTCAGTGCTTAGGCTCTCGAATCTGCCTCTCCACTTATACTGTTCTGATGGTTGAGCAACTGTTGCGTTGCTTAAGAACATTCCATATGGAAGGATCTTAGTACCATAATATTACATTGCATCATGTGTCTCCTTTTAAATTAGGAGTATATTAACCTTAGCATTTCTAAAAACACAGATTTACTTGATAAGGATCAGATAAGGTTTACTTAATCCAACATCTCTAGAGTAAATAAGAGGTGGTAGTGCTGCATGTTTGTACCGTAAAACACTGAGCTGTAAGCAGGTTTCGTTAGGGGAGTATTCTCCGTTTGAATACCTGGCAGTACAACTGAACAGTAATTATCCAGACTACACACAGTCTTGAGGATTTTGCAGAATTACTTTCTAGGATTTTAACATATTTTGATTATGTTTTAATTGCTGGGGACTTTAATATTACATGAATATATCCTCAAATCCAATCACTTCTGAATTCATGAGGATGCTTAACTCTTGAACTCATACAACATGTATCCGGTCCAACTCATAAGCGCGGTCACACTCTACGTTTTATAATTTCTAAATGTATAGAGGTTAGCAATCTTGAAATTCCTGATGTTGCAATCCCTGACCATTTTTGTGTATTCTTCAGTATGTTATCATCTATCAGAACACAGTGAAAAGAACACAATAACCAAGCATTATCTTAGTGCTGGTACTGTCATGGCATTCAAAGAACTGATACAGTCCCACCCTCCACTCACAGAAACTGGGAATGAGCATTAAGATTGGAGGAACACTCCAGCTGTCTTAAAACTTCAGGAAGATTTCAGGCAGGCTGAGAGGCATTGGCGAAGGTCAAAACTGGAAATGCATTTTGATATTTATAAAACAACATTGAAGAAATACAACAATGAAATGAAATCAGAACGGAAAAATTCCTCTACCTTAACTCAGCTGCCCTGTTCAGAAAGATAGACCAGCTAGTGAACCCCACCTTCTGCATCTTCCCAGAATTTGTATCAGCTGAAAAATGTGGTGAGTTTGCAACATTTTTTAGGGACAAAATAACCATCATAAGGCAGAACATATCAACTAGCAGTACCAGACTGTCAACCTCAATATTAGTTAATCAACATAACTGTAATGTGTATTGTTTCCCATAAATTTGTTTGGTAAACCCTTTTTGATGATTTCTTCACTAAAATCCTCTATGTGTGCCCTTGGCCTCAGTGGTTTAGTCTTAGACTAGTTTAGATCTTCTCTACATGGGTGTGATTATTATGTTGTAATAGGTACTTCTTCCTCCACACATCAAAAAATAACTTGCAAGGATCAATTCTTGGGCCTTTACTGTTACTATGTTACCTAAAGCTCTAAAATCAATTAGCTCACTGTTTGAGTGCATAGATGATACACACACATGGATGTCTAACAATTTTCTTCAGCTAAATAAAGAGAAGACAGGTTCTTGTTCTTGGTAGTGAATCAGAAAGAAATGATGTTTAGACGTATTCAAAACCAAAGGAATCTGAAGGCCATTCATTGTGTTAAGAACTTGGGTGTCATGACTACATGCAGGACAGCTTTCACCTTCAAAATATCACTAAGGTCCGAGATATGCTCTCTCCGGCTGACAGTGTGAAACTTATCCATGCATTTATCACATCAAGGTTAGATTATTGCATCTCTGTTTTGCCTGCTCTTCCAAAGAGCTCCAGAATGCTGCTGCTGCGGTCTTAACCCACAGGAGAAAGTGGGAACATGTTATACCTGCTCTCCACTCACTGCATTGGTTACTTGTTAGTTTTAGAATAGATTTTAAGGTTCTGGTGATTGTTTTTAAATGTCTTCATGGCCTTGCACCACTCTACCTTAGTGCAATGATGGTTAGATATGTCAGGTCTCTCAGGTCTTCAGACAGTAATCTACTGGTGATTCCCAAAACCTGGTTAAAGATTGGAGAGGCTGCTTTTATCCATTATGACCCAAAGCTTTGGGACTCTCTTCCTGAGGAGCTCAGAACATCTTTAAGAAGAGCCTCAAAACCTTCCAGTTGAGATTAGCATTTCTTTAGGGAATTTATAGGATTTTATTGTTTTATTTATTAAATATATTTTTTTATTATAATTCAATTACATTTTGTGTTTGTTCTCTTGTGTTTTTGATTTTTAATTGTATTTCAATTGAATTTTATTACGATTTTAAATAGTATTTAAAGCACTGAGTTGCATGCATGTATTAAAGGTGCTGTACAAATAAAAATTATTATTATTATTAGTTTATGAAACTCTAACGGCTGTTGTTTCAGTAAAGTCAACATAAGCTGATAAATTTCTTAACATCACAGCAACAAATCTCAAGCCATGAGTGTGTTTTTACATGATGGTCTTTCTAATAAAACTGCAACATTAATTAATAAGAGTTTGATGCTCTTTATTTTATTCTTAATTTTAATAACTCCCATCTTTAAAACCCATACTGACAGTTGGCCACATTTTGTTTCTTTTTTGACGCACCTTGTTGTTCCCTGGTATTATGTATTTCAACAGTCTGCACAGCCCACATAAGGATGAAATATCATAATCCTGCCAAGTCATATTTAAATCCTCATAATAAGAAGATTGGTTTGCTTGAGCCCAGACACTAAATAGCACTGAAGTCACTTAGAAAGGTAGCTGGTTTGTAGCTTGTTCATTCAACCTTATTCCTTCACTTATATGATTAGATGTTTATTTGTTGTTTGTTTTTTTCAAACATGACAAATACTAGAACGATGAAGACGGCAGTCTGCTTGGTGTG
This sequence comes from Sternarchorhynchus goeldii, assembly GCA_028565775.1. NCBI lineage: Eukaryota > Metazoa > Chordata > Actinopteri > Gymnotiformes > Apteronotidae > Sternarchorhynchus > Sternarchorhynchus goeldii. Next base: position 18,617,113 of record JAOXYF010000006.1, on the reverse strand, counting down.
TCTTCTTAACCTGACGTTGGCTGTCCAAGTAAGGAAATCTTCTTCAGACACACAGCTTTTTCCTGGAAATCTGGAATTGAACATGCTTTTAATTTCCTTCCTTCCTTACTAACTTGCAGACAGACACCGATCATAAGCCTGTGGTTCGCTTCCTCTCCAACTCTGACTCTGATGAGGTTTGTAAAACCGTACACAAAAAAGAAAAATTCAGATGAGTCTGAAACAAACTAAAACAAATAATAACTGATAGTTTAGATCTGGACTATCTCCAAATCCGTGGCTTTGCTTATCTGAGTGTCTGTTATGTCTGTGGACAGACCTGGTCGGTTTTACCCCTCTGGAATCAACTGGATGCAGAGCAGCTTCTGCTGACTCTTCTCTATCTCCGAGACGGCACTCCAACTCTGCCTCCCCCACCCATCCCAGCTCTACCTGTCCACTGAGTCCCAAAGGCCCATAGAACAGGGAGGTAGTACAGTAGAGCTGAGGAGTAACAGAGTCCAGATAACTGTGACATGTAAATGTTGGCAGGCTAGTTTTACATTTGAATTACATTTGAGTTTTACATGTTTTTTTCCCCATCAGTAGGACTCTATTAAAATTATACCACAAATGTTATGTAAAAATGCATGTTAATAAATACAGTTGCTTAAATAGGTGTTTGATACAAGCTCAATGTGTGAATTTTTTTTTTTTGTGGAACCAGGATTTTGAGTTTGTTTTGGCATATTTGACCTCTCATTGCAACACTGTTAGTCGAGCTTGAAGGAGTGAACTGAGTTTTGCTGCTTATCCAGCAGAGATGTTTTTACAGCAGTGTTTTTACAACAATCTGCAGGGTCTTGGGTTCCAGAGAATACAGCGCAGGTTTCATAACGTATGATCTGAAGTGTCGATCAAATGAGAAAAAAAAACATTGAAGCACAGAGAGATCATGCATAATGAATTAAAAATCAGTCCATCAAGGGACACATGACAGATCATATGTAATTAGCTAAAATACAAGCAGAAATGTGCAAAAATAGTTTTTACACAAATCAGGCATTTAAAATGTTTTTATTAATAACCAATAGAGCAGAAACATTTGAGAGCCTAACCAATAAAAAAGAACTTAGGATTTTTTGTGTTCTTGTTTGTGTAAGTCTTAAATTTACACTCCAGTAATGAAGTTAGTTAATGTTAATTTTTGTAAAAATGTTACATACAAACCATACATAATTTGCCTCTGTTTATACATATAGAGATATTCACAAAAAACTGCTTATCATCCCTTAAAAAAGTACAGTTTTTAACTGGTTCTGTGATTTCCGTTTCCAAGAGCCATAATTTAATGAGTGCTGTTTTAGTGGAAATATGGAATATTATTGCGTTAAAGGATGAGAAGTGATTTACAAAGATGTTTCACAATAATTTGTTTTGCCCAGATATGACAGAAACGTGAACACTTAGAGTTGCACTAAAGCTGACTGCTTAAGTCCTTTATTTCCTAACTGTTGCGCTGAGTTCACTTTGTCAAATGATGCTGGGACCACCACACCCCCAGCCAAATCACCACCGTTTGTGACACTGCACTGATTGGTTAGTTTTACACAGAGTTTCTTTAAAAAGCACATGCCAAGGCCCTTCTGCATCCGTGGCTTTGTGACGGCCGTATCTACATACTCCTTCGAGGTAAGACTATGTACTCTCTACAGTAAAAGTCCAGCAAATGAATATAGTTACTGTGTAATTACTATGGTAACAGCCCTCTCCTGTTTCAGTCTATGAGAGGTCATAGGAAAACCATGAAGGCTGTGATCATTGCTGTGTGGCTCACTGGACTGTGCTGTGCTGTCCTTGTAAGTACTGACCAGCTCTCATGGCTTAGATCTGCTGATACCCAAAAGGCATCGTGCAGAGATTCAGGCGTCCTGTTTCCACAGGTGGACGACGAGACTGAACGAGAGAAGCGCTCGTCGAGCAGAGAGGTTGGTCAAATCAAATTCAGATTTGGTAGAATAGCTCTTTCTACAACAGGTGTTGTGATCAAAAGGTAACAGCGGCAAAGGGAAAAAAATCTGTTAGTGGAAGAAACCTGGAGATGAAACAGGGCTCAGAAGAGGAAGCAGGATGGCACCTAACAACATAAAATTAATAAAGTTTCTTTCTGACTAAGTATTAAAAATAGAAAGAAGTTTTTAAGGAATATACGAGTGAAATGTGCAACAGCCCTGGCTCAGACTATCAACACAAGAACACGAGGAAGCTCATTTTTTCTTTGATGTGTTTGCTGTAATATCAGCATGCATGTTTTATTTACAATGTGTAGAAAATGTGCATGTGAATGTGCTTACATGGGTGAGAGTGTGTATTGTTTTGTATTGTAGTCCTAATTGTGACCATGTGATGTTTTCAGTACAATGGAGGATACGGAGGATTCATGCCATCATACTTTCCCATCTACAACAACAACAATAACGACTTACTCAACATTCTCCTGCCCTGGCTAATAGCCCAGCTGGCTACAACCCCAGCTGCTGCCCCTGCAGCTGCACCTGCCCCTGCTGCTGGCAAATGAGCTGGTTGACAAGTTTAACAATCATCAGTCTTTGTTTGGAATAAACGTGTCATGCAGTAACAAGTTTGGGTTTTTCATGTGTCATTTATGTAACTGGAGATATAAAACCTTCACATTCCTGGTCCTTCTCATGAAGTTCTCATAGAGTTTGGGGTCGTCATTAATGCCATGGCAAATTATAGCCAGGTATACATCTCCAGTCAGGCAGAATCACGTCTGACGTTAAACTTGGAGAGTTAGCCCTCTGCAATTTGGCCTAGTTTCTGGTTTGGTGATACCTGGCACCAGTAATTTCTTGTGGGACACAAAACTGGTGCGAAACCTCCAATAACAGGACCTGAATGTTGCATCACCACAGAAAACAGCCGCAAAACTGGATGTAGAAAAACTCAGTTCTCTCCTTCAAGCATGAATAACACAGTTTGACATGAGAGGATCATCTCCACAAGAGATTTATTAACAACTGTCTTCCTCAATTGTGAGAAGGCACCATCTGCAACCACCCAAAGCTGATCAGCGCTTTGGCATAACTTTGGACAGTCAGTTATTGTTCTTGACTCATGTTTCAACCCTGACTTGGTCTTGCAGGTTTCTCCTCTATAGGTTACGCAACTTTAGGCCCTGTCTCTCACAGGTGCTTGTGCAATCGACTACCATCTCAATGCTGGAATACTGCAAATCTCTATTTGTTGGTTTCTTCTGAGGACCATCAGACCTCAACAACTTATCCAGAATGCAGGTGCACAACTGGTGTTCAACTGTCCTAATTTCGCATGTAACTCCACTACTTCGTTCCCTTCACAGGCTTCCAGTAGCTGCAAACATCAGATCTAAAGCCCTGGTGTTTGTCTACAATGCCAGAAATATACCAGCCCCTCCCTACGTGATGGCAGTGGTCAAAGCCCGATCCACCTCTCGGGTCCTTCGAACCGCAAACACCTATTAACCTGAACCTGGCTTGAAACACCTATTAAAACACATTATTATTATTATTATTATTATTATTATTATTATTATTATTATTATTTGGTTTTGCAGTTATCAATGAGAATTATAACTGTGGACTTTATTCCTGTATTTAGCAGTATTCAATTTCTACAGTATCTTTAACTTTAACACACTGTACTTGGGGGATATATTCTGTTAGTGGAAGACAAAGCACTTTTGTAAGTCTCTTTGGATAAAAGCATCTGCTAAATACCATAAGTGTAACAGATAACATATACTGTACAACATCAGCTACTATTTGAAGGGAGGCCTGTGGTTGTCGTTGTACAGTTAGTCACATTTTTTTTTTTCCAACATGTAGTTGCACTGCAACCACATTAAATTAAGGTTTTGTCACCTTCAAAAATAACTTGCCACTATTTTTCAACAAATACTATAATTTAGCTGAATATCAGAGTTAATGCTATTTTTACCCAAAGTAAACATTTTAGATTACTATACATTATGTGATGCGAGATGATATTTTACATGTGATTATTTTTTCAAATATTTTAGTGTCTTTGCTCAGGTTGCCATTATTATCTCATTACTGCCAATTAAATGTAAAATGTGGAAGCAAACTATTGTGCAATGTGTCAACAAAGCAAATAATTGAGAAACTGATAATTACAATTTGCTCTGTTGAGACATGGCACAATGTCACTTTACCGCCCACAGTAAAGCAGATACTCAATTTCCAAACTGTTAAGATGAGATGGATTGCGGCAGCAACCAAAAAAAAAAACTCAAGTAAAACTGACGTTGTATTGTATGTAAAGGTGTGGTGCAGAGAGGCTGGGATTGGCAATCCAACAACAAATCTCACCATCCATCACCTGTCTCACTGTTGCACCGCATGCTGATTGGCCAGTTGTAGACTGATAAAGTGTTTAAGAAGCGTGATCCAGGGCACTCCTGCATCAACATCACACCTGAAGTTGTGAATCGTCTGTGTTTTCTACCAGCTCTCAGAGGTAAGATGGTACATTACCATTGGCTAAACGTATGACTGTGTAGCATAGCGTTTCTGCAGTTCACAAATAATAATATTTAATTTCTTTCTATCAGACATCACTGAAACATCATGAAGGTCGTGCTCATTGCAGTGTGCCTCATCAGCCTGTGTTATGCTCTCCCTGTAAGTGCTGATGCACATTTGTAGAAATGTTGCAAATACTGAATTCTATTTGGTTTCCTTATAGCTTCTGAAAGCCAGGGATCAGTTCGATTAAGTACAAGGCACTGACTTTACCTGGAGATTCTTTGCAAGCCCCTTTTCCATCATGTTCTGAATGCACTGTGCTGAGATTCAGAACTTCTGTTCTTGCAGGCCGATGAAGAGCACGAACGAGAGAAGCGCTCAGGGAGTCACGAGGTTGGTATCAGTGCATAAATCCAGCTATTAACAATACAATATCCCAGCGCGGCTCATTCAAAACGCTTTATAACATAAGTCTTCACTGAAAGAAAAGACCTTCAGAAAAGACCAAAAGAAGTAGTGAAACCAGTCTTCAGAATACTTAAGTATGAGGATACGTTGAGAATGCAACTTTATACTTAAAAATGTCTTTATAGTGTATCCAAACTGTTACACTATTGTTACTAGTGAACCGTACAAGTATGTCTAGCTGAGCCTTTACTCTTTCTCTTTATTTGACTAACTTGGACAATCTTTATATTTCTAGAAATGGTATGGAGGATCGTCTGCATACAATCCAACCAACAACAACCTCAGCAACTTTATTGCCCTATTGCTCCAGTTTCTGCAGATGACTCCTCCTGCCCTAGCTCCTGCTCCAGCTCCTGCTCCAGCTGCTGGCAAATAAGACAATGTCAGCATACAATAAATGTGGTTAAAATGTTCCTAACAAACTCTTAAAATAAAACATGACTTAATTACCAGTTTGCGATTTTCATGTGTCTCATTTTACAGAGAACTTGTTAGTGGTAACTTTTAATTGAACCGTGCTCACAAACGTCAAAGGTACTGAAACCATAACGGAAACAGACCACAGGTTTTTTCAAAACGCAAAATGTAAAGGACAGTAAGATACTGGAGGCGGGAGATCCTGTCCGTTCAGCTAGCATGTATTACAGCTGCTGTCAAACTCATCCCACTGCTGCTCTTACACTCTTTAAAGTTGTGAAAAGGCACTGATGTTTTGCAGTGATTCCACCAATGTGCCATTTCTAAATAATCATTTCTCGTCTCAAAAAGAGAAAGGCAAGAAAGGTGTCAAGGTTTACTGTCATGGGCCCAGAACATACAGACAAAGAAAAAGAAAAGATAAGCTTCACGTAGGTCTCCAACTGAAGTATCTAATGAACGGAACTATAACGAAACCAAACTGCAGAGACATAACCATAACAAAATAGGTCCAGTGGCTTCAAATACCAAAAAGGTCTTGCACAAAACTGGGCCTTTAAATAAGGAGAACAGAAATATAGAATGATCCTCAAGTGGTGGGTTAATTAATGGATAACACCCACCACCTGAGAAAAGCATGGGCAATGTAAACAAACGAAAAAAAACAAAATAAAAACAATAATAAACCGTCCACTATCGGAGAACACTAGTAGGGCGAGTCTCTGTATCATGACATTTACATTCTTTAATGTCCTCAAAAGTTTTCATTTTATCTAAATAGAAATGACTACATCATAAAAAAACATCACGCGAAATTATTGCCACATCTTCCCAGGAATTTGTTCAGTTATTTTGTTTTAAGACCCGTATAAAAGTAAAGCCACATATGGGACATTTGTGTTATTTTAGTTTTTATTTTTGTATAATACAGTAACTGTACCTTGAACCCTCCCCACACTACAGGTAATAATATTGCTCATGGATAACAGCCCCACCACTTGTAGCTCAAGCCCAGCAAAACCGAGTTCCTATACATCCATGGATCTCCCAATCCTCACCACAACCTCATTGTTTCTTTCGAGAACCCCCTGGTCTTACCATCTGAAGAAGCTCAGAGCATTGGCGTAACTTTGGACAGCCAGTTACTGATCTTGGCTCACATTTCATGCAGGTTTCTCCTCCTAAAGTTACGAAAGTTTCAACCTGTTTCTCACAGAAAGCTCCCCTGCTGATTGTGAAATCTCTTATCATCTCAGTGCTGGAATACTGCAACCCTCTATTTGCTGGTTTCTTCTGAGGGCCATCAAACCTCTACAACTAATCCAGAATGCAGATGGTTATCGTAATTTTACACGTAAATCCACTGCTGTGCTCCTATCACAGGCTTTCAGTAGCTGCAAACATCAGATTTAAAACCCTGATGCTTGCCTACAAAACCAAAAATATACCACACATCGGGTATTTCAAAAGGCAAGTACAGCTCATCTTGAAACAACTGTTTGAAACTCGTGTTGCACAAGCATCTAGATTATTCTCTGTCCTGGCTTCCAGATGGTGGAATGAACTTGTACTGAGTTTGTATTGCAAAAAAAATAAATAAAATAAACTATTGTATATAGTTGTGTGGTGCAGAGAGGCTGGGATTAGCAATCCAACAGCAAATCTCACCATCCATCACCTGTCTCACTGTTAAACCGCATGCTGATTGGCCAGTTCTGGATTTAAAACCCTGATGCTTGTCTACAAAGCCAAAAGTATACCACACCTCAGGTCTTTCGAAAGGCAAGTACAGCTCAGCTTGAAACTCGTGTCACACAAGCATCTAGATTATCCTCTGTCCTGGCTCCAAGACGGTGGAATGAACTTCCACCGGCTGTCTGAACTGCAGTCCCTTGCTGTCTTCAAACTCAAACTGAAGACTCATATATTTGTGGAGTACGAGTAATTGAATACATCAGTGCTTATTGTATGGGTGGTTTGGTATTATTGCTTGGATTTTTTAATATTGCAGTTATCAATGATGTTCTTATTGTAGACTTCAAGGTATCATCTTTATTCCTGTATTTAGCGGTTCATCATTCTAGTTCAACAGTCCCTTTGACTTTAACCCACTGTACTGTGCAGGATATATGAGTAGAGGAAAAAGCACTTCTGTAAGTCGCACTGGACGCCCTGTACCTGCTTAATGTAAGTGTAACAGATAACATATACTGGACAACATTAGCTACTATTTGAAGAGAGACCTTTGGGTATTGTAGTAAAGTTGGAGTTGCATTTCATTTGTTTCAACATGTCCAAATTTGTGTTTGTCACCTTCAAAAATGACCACTATTTTCAATAAATACTCAATCTGAATAAAAAAACATTCAGACTTAATCCTAATATTGCTAAAAATAAACATATCAGATTATGGTACATTATACTGATGTGAGACATTATTTTACATATGATTATTTTTACAAATTGTTTATTTTAAATGGTCTAAACTTAGTTTATTTCATTATCTCATTATTGCCATTTTAATTTAAAATGTAGACACAAGTACTTTTCTTCTCAGTGCTGATAAGTAGTGGTTTCTGATTTCATTTAATAAAAAAAAATTTCACAGTGATTTGCTTTGTTGAGACGTGATACAAGGTCACAGTAAAGCAGATACTAAATAGGTAAACTGAGTTTGTACTGCAAAAAAAATGTAATTAATTAAAAAATGTAAAATTGACGTTGTATTGTATGTAAAGGTGTGGTGCAGAGAGGCTGGGATTGGCAATCCAACAACAAATCTCACCATCCATCACCTGTCTCACTGTTGCACCGCATGCTGATTGGCCAGTTGTAGACTGATAAAGTGTTTAAGAAGCGTGATCCAGGGCACTCCTGCATCAACATCACACCTGAAGTTGTGAATCGTCTGTGTTTTCTACCAGCTCTCAGAGGTAAGATGGTACATTACCATTGGCTTAATGTATGGCTATGTGTGGCATTTTGAAATATAACTCAACTAAATTCACAAATAGTAATATTTGCTTTCTTTCTGCCAGAGATCACCAAAAAAAAAAAACCATGAAGGTCGTGCTCATTGCAGTGTGTCTCATCGGCCTGTGTTACGCTTTTCCTGTAAGTGCTGATGTAGAAATTTTACAGATGATGACTTCCGTTTGGTTTGCTTGTTGCTCCTGGAAGTCAATAATCAGTTCGATTAAGTACAAGGCACTGACTTTACCTGGAGATTCTTTGCAAGCCCCTTTTCCATCATGTTCTGAATGCACTGTGCTGAGATTCAGAACTTCTGTTCTTGCAGGCCGATGAAGAGCACGAACGAGAGAAGCGCTCAGGGAGTCACGAGGTTGGTATCAGTCTTTATAGTATATCCAAACTGTTACACTATTGTTACTAGTAAACTGTGTGCAGAAATCCAAGTGTGTTCAGCTCAGCTTTTACTCTTTCTGGTTCTTTGACTAACTTAGACAATCTTTACACTTCTAGAGATGGTATGGAAGACCCTTTATATACCCTCCAACCAACAACAACAACAACGACATTTTCAACCTGATTTCTCTTCTACAATTATTCCGGGTTCTTGTTCCTGCTGCCCCAGCTCCTGCTCCTGCTCCTGCTCCTGCTCCTGCTCCTGCTCCTGCTGGCAAATAAGACAATGTCAGCATACAATAAATGTGGTTAAAATGTTCCCAACAATCCTTTGTCAACTAAAAAAAATGACCTAATTACCAGTTTGTGGATTGTTAATGGTAACTTTTAAATTGAAAGTTAATTACAGAATCCTCTTATTTTCTACCGTTTTGATTAACAAGTGTAACCACATGCCACATACACAATATGTGAATAAAACGTTGAATGTGTTTAACAAAGTTCAAACAATGAGGTGCTGTTTTCATTGGTATGTAGCATTACCCTGCGAAAAAACTGTGTACTGAAACCATAACACACCACTGTCAAAACAAAATGTAAAGGACAGTAAAATACTGGAGATGAGAGATCCTGTCCGTTCAGCTAGCATGTATTACAGCTGCTGTCAAACTCATCTCACTAAAGCTCTTACACTCTTTAAAGTTTTGTGAAGGCGCTGATGTTTTGTAGTGATTCCACCAATGTACCATTTCTGAATCATCATTTCAAATCTCAGAAAGAGAAGTGACAGAGATGTGTTTACTTTCCTTAAAGTACTTAATTTCTATTTTATCTAAATAGTCCCCAGCAATTACCCTTCTGTCAGTTATGTTGTAGGATCAGTACAAGAGTACGGACAAGAATAGTAAATGTCTGTATTTTTTAGTTTTTATTTTTGTATAAATGCATAATACAGTACCTGCACTCTGAAACCCCACCCCACTATCTGCAAACAAAATCGGACAACTTTGTAAAATCAGTAAACATAAATGTGCCATTAGTAAAATACATAAAAGTGTGAAAAGGGAGACACATTTAAATCAAAATAAACATGCAACAGTTGATATTAGACAGAAAGATGACAGATGTACAACATCAGCTACAATCTGAAAAGGGACCTTTGGTCATCATGGAGGGGTTTGGATTCACATTTGATTTGTTTCAACACGTAAATGCACTGCAAGCACATGTTGGCTACACTTTCAGAGGATTTAATTTTAAAAAGTCTTCACGGTGTTAATTAGGCAGCTTAGCATCATCTTGTTATGAGCTGGAATCTTAGCAGGGCATATATGCTCTATAGAGCTTTATAGAGCTTCAAAGAGCTTCATGTAGCTTTTATATAAAATGCAAAGGAATCAATGCAAAAAAACTGTTGGCATGAGATGATTAGGTATGCACCAATATTGAACCTCTTGGGTGTATCAATTGACTGGAGATAGTAAATGCAAATTTATAAATGAAAGACTTCTGATCAGTGAATAAATATATTCAGCTTCGGATATGTTTGGGTGACTCACATTTACAAAGACAGACAGAGAACAACAACTAATACATTTATTGAAAATAAAGGAACACACTAAAATAGGTAAACACTGGTATAAAACGCTGGAATTCGGGCCAAACAGGATATAGCTGTTTGATATAATTTGATATAAGTCAAATCAAATTTATTTATATAGCGCTTTTTACAACAGCTGTACAGCAGCTGTCGTGAAGTAGCTTTACTGATGTCCAGGTCCAATCCTCCAGTAATCAAGACAACGGCAGGGCAGTGGCAACGGAATGCCCCCCCCACCTCAGAGCATGAAGACCACAATAACAGGGCACCACCATAACAACTGTGCAAACAGTGAACCACAAATTAAGTAATAAAAGTTAATTAATCAGAGAGAGAGAGAGAGAGAGAGAGAGAGAGAAAGAGAGAGAGAGATAACCTTCCTCAGTAGTTAACAAGCATAGCTGTTAGGCAATACAAAACTACGGCTTCAGACAGCATCAAACAGCTTTGTTTTTTTGTACAAATAAACACGTTGGAAAAAGAGCAGGCAGTTCTCAGCCTCACCTGATCAAAAAACAGAATCATTCCTGCACAGACTTGGTGCTTTACTTCTAATGCACCGGCATTAAAGTTACACTGATCCATCACACTGTTGCAACACAAGTTTCTACCACAACTGCTCCGGTGGCACCTCCCATATCTTCCCATGAGCTCAGAGTATCTGTTTCTGATTAATATAATCACAGAGGGTTAAATACCACAGCCATATGCATCTGGTATTCAATTCAACTTTATTGTCATTACAGGGCTGAACAATTCCAGGGTGGTTATAAGAACAGAGAATATTGCAAGATAATTGACATGTACAAACACAAACACATTTGTGAAGACAGTTGTGCAATTCTCACCATTAATCCTCATGATAATATTTGACTTCTGCACAAAACGTGTGCATAACTTTGAATTGTATTTCTGGAATTAGTTTCTGCAATTTATACAACTTCCAATATTTGTCCCTTACACCTGCCTGATTTGATCTCAACTGCCTGATTTGTTCCCTCACATTGTAATTCCTATTCAATCACAAACATGATCTCTTGGTGTAATTATATAATTTTCTCTTTATTAAGATACAAATAGAAATACAGGAAATATGTAGCTTCAACAGGCAAAAGTCGGTATTTAGTGAGACTTCTCCCTTTGGGGAGACTGTGCTGAAGTTTTGTGAAGTAATCTTGTGATTTCAACTAGACTTTAAGAGATGTAGGTTCCTGCTATTACTCAACTATAGGAGATCACATTAAGTTCTTACCACCATAGCCCATAAAAGCCATTTTTCTTTAATACTGCAGACTGAATACTGTATTTTCTGTTTGCATTCTAATAGACTGGGAAGTAATTATATATATATAGTTATTTTTAAATTATTTGGATGCATGTCCACTTTTGTCAGAAACTCACAGCAGATCTAACATTAGCAGACAGTTCCATGAACATACATTCCCTTGCCATGTTTTCAGTGTTTCCTGCTGAAACTTCAAAAGTGATTATTTAAAAGAAATAATGAATTTAAAAGGGCCACAGACTTTTACAGTTTGTGAGAGGTGAGGAGACTTTACTGCATATAGGAATTCTACAAAATGGCATGAATGCATGGTCACATGATCATGTTTCTGCTTTTATAAGTTTCTTTCACACACATGTTCTGCACTGTTAATACAGCAGATGTTTCCTCAGAAAACATGTCACAATGCTTTGTTTTGTCCAGTTATGACACAGGTATGACCTTAACACTCTTATCTGAAGAAAAGTAGAGAATCTTAATCACTCCTCATTTCCTAACTGTTGTGCAAACCCCACTACCCAGCAGATGTGTCGCAGCATCACCTTTCACGCCAATTGGTCAACTGTAAACTTAAGGATTCTTTAAAAGCCTTATGCCATGAGACTGCTTTAGCTGTTTCGGACGTGAAGTCGTGAATCTCCAGTCTTTGTTATTACCTTCCTCTACAGGTAATACCATGCATGACCAGGCTATAGAGAGGATCATGTGATCCAAATCAATTCAACCTATATGTTGACATTCTCTTTTATTTCTATTTATTTCTAAAATTCTATTTTATTTTTTTAGGGCTAAAATTCTAGGACCATGAAGGTTGTGTTTGCTGCATTGTGTCTGATTGGACTGTGCTGTGCTGTCCCTGTAAGTACGGATCTGTATGAGACAAAACATGTGTTCACTGATGATCTGACTGGATGCCGTGAGCCATAGCTTAACCTGGAAATGATATCAGTCCTTCTCATACATTCCTGGTGGTATTGTCAGTGAACTAAGATGTTTCCTTTATACAGGTCGATGAGCACGAACGAGAAAAGCGCTCATCGAGCGGCGAGGTTGGTGGACTTGCTTAGTCGGTTTAAACTTACAGCAATTTGTTTAGGTCCTTCTCTGCTCAGGGGCCCAACAGTGGCAACTCAGCAGAGGTGGGACTTGAACCAGGACTGGCTTGCTTATTCTGTGATATATTTGATAAGCGTTATCACCATACATAATACCCCGTTGCTAAATCGGACATTAGCGATGTGTTTATGCTCTACGTATGCATCTACGTTAGGTTGTCATTACTAGTTTTTAATTGTGAACATCTGTATGTCTGCAGTACAACCAAGGTTATGGAAGATCATTCCAGCCATCGCTCTTTCCCTACTACATCAACAGTAACAGTAACAACAACCTTCTCAACATCCTGGTGCCCTTCCTCATGGCGCGTCTGTTTGCTGCTCCCGCTGCTGCCCCTGCTGCCGCCCCTGCCCCTGCACCCGCCCCGGGTGGGGGCAAATAAGTCAACCAATGGCAACTCAAAATATGGGCCATTGGCGTATTCTATTCTTGTTCATTTCTTGAAATAAAGATATGACAATTATAATTGCATGTTTATTATGTCTTTCATATTTCATGTAGATATTAATGGGTAACAAAAAAAAAAATAAATTTAAGCCAAATACAGAAAATGCATCAAATAAAAGGAGTCAAGAGACATAAAGCAAATGAAACTTATCAATTACAACATGAAAAGGTGTTAATGAAACGTTAATGTAGTGTTATCCTTAACAATGACTAAGTTAGCTGTGCTACTGCTCTCAGGCTACATATGGTTTTGCAGTGTAGCAACTTCAGAGTGCCAAAGCAGTTACTGACCAGACTTCCGATACAGAACATGGAGGGCTGTAGCCGAGAGATGATGAGAGCCCTTGTTTCTTCAGGCGAAGTCAGCAAAGTGGTCCCAGATCAGTGGTCTCAGATCAGTGGTCTCAGATCAGTGGTCCCAGATCAGTGGTCCCAGATCAGTGGTCCCAGATCAGTGCTCATGGGCAGTTTATAGCAGCTGC
>JAOXYF010000006.1:18578140-18596421 GCA_028565775.1 Sternarchorhynchus goeldii | reverse complement strand
CCTGCCCCTGCCCCAGCACCTGCCCCTGCCCCTGCCCCTACCCCTGGCCCTCCTGTCACCAACCGGGGAGATGCAGGCTAGCATGATGCAATTATTAGAGAACTAGAGATGGAGGATTCATAGATTTATATTGTTAAAATCAAGAATCCAGGATTTAGTACTGATTTCATTTTGATGCTGAAAGAATTACATTTATCAACCCTGAACTGCAATTACAGAAACCTGTGCATAATAAATTCACAAGATTGTATGTTTATACTTTCTGGAAAAAAAATAAACAGTTTTTTGACTAAGCATTACAGGTGAGTTTCTTTTTTCTAATTATTTTTATTTGTTGTAGCACCTGCTGCTTTACTGAACAGAAGTAATTGCTAGTATTTCATATATGTCATGGTTAGGAGCTTTAACCCGTACTTAAGTCAGAAGCAGGGTGTGGAAGTGTAATTTAGAGATTGAGGTTGTCCTGGGTGCAATCAACTATCTTGAGTCACCTTTTCTTGTGGCTGTGATGGAGTCTCAGCTGTACGTTTAGCACTACAGGTGAGAAAGTGTGTTTGTGCACGGACATGAGATGTTATACAGAACAGAAAAACAGAAACGACTGTGGTTTTACCAGCGCACAGAGAACAGCGAAGGACTTCACCAAGAGTGAATGTTCAAAGATGGTTTATGGGTGTGAAATGACTGGGGCTTTGGCCATCTTTTTAAAGATCTCATATTGTAATATGCTCGCAAAATAAACTGAGAGGTTTGATGTGATTTCTGTTGTTTATATTTTGTTTTTTTACTTTGGTAAAAAACTGTAAAAAGACAAATAGAAGAAGAAAAGGACCAAAAACTTTTAACAACTTGCAATTTGTGAAAGTGATGTGTTGTGTGGTCCCGTTTTCCTCAGGAAACTTTTTTTTGCAGAGCACCCTCCAGGAATACTGTGGTAAGGCCTTTCCTGCAAATCCACCAAAGGCTCAGTAATAGATATTCCTGGTGTGTGGTCCTGATTGAGTACTGTGCAAGATATGACAGGCTAAATCGCTCAACAGCCTAACGTTCAATCACTTTGTCTCTTTAAGCTATCGGAAGTGTGTTGTCAAAATATTAAGCAGGCGAACAAAGCTGTGATGAAACCTGCGAGTTATAATTAATCTGACAGATACTGATACAAATCCAAAAAGGCAGTTTTTTTGGGGTTCGGCAGAAAACCTTCACCTCCAAGCTTCTGGTCTCGCTCTCCTGTGTCAGTGTTCAGCCCAGTCAGTGTAGTCCTGGTTGGTGTTTCTGGCTTTAGCCACTGCACACAGCTAAACCTGGCCTTTCCTACAGGTAAGGGAACCATCTAATTGAGTGCATGTGCTGTGTTATTTCACATAAGTCAACATGACTAGTTGGTTGGTCTCCACTGTAAGACAACCGCATGGTGAACTTCAGAGCGTTACAAAAGGAGTTTTGTGGTTTAAACAGAAGTGTGATGGCTTTATTCACTGGAAGGCCCTACTTGTCAGTGCTCCCTCAGTGTGCAGATTGTGGAATTACCCATGATGCATTTACAGTAACTTCTGTAGCCTGCAGCTACTTCCTTCTGTCCTTTTCAGCTCTACCTGTTTTTAGAGTTGCCACAGTTTCTCCTGCGGTTCAAAACTGACTGCACCTCCTCACTCTAATACTGCACTGACCTTGCATGACTATTCCTGTTAAAGTGTGTATGTGTGTGTGTGTGTGTGTGTGTGTGTGTGTGTGTGTGTGTGTGTGTGTGTGTGTGTGTGGGCACTCAGTCACGAAGACGATGATGATCATTATGACTAAAGCAAGTGAATCAGCTGAGGGCCTGGAGCCAAAACCTTAACTCTGTAACCAGCATTTAATTAAACTATAGGGAAAGTTGGCAATAATAGTTCACTACATGCTACTTAGTAGTAAGCATGTTACCTGCTTATTGTCTGGCAGCTCATTCAATATACTACTGATATACTACATTCAATATACTACTGATATACTACATTCAATATACTACTGATATACTACATTCAGATACACTGGAAAAACACAGATTAACTGGACACTTAATTCAAATAGAGGTAACTACTGGAAATGAGTAGCCTAGATTATTATTAGAATTCTGTTTCTTTAAATCTGTTCATGTTCATAGAAGAAAGAGAGTGAGAAAAAGAGAGAAAAGAGAGAGAAGAGAGAGAGAAAAGAGAGAGAAAACACAATGCTATGTGCAATGTTCCAGTGAATGAATTTAATAAAGCTCACCCTGATTTGCATTTGGATTATTAAACAAATTGTGCTTTGATATAAGAGGCATTTGACATTGGTACGCTTTGTTGCAGTGATGGCTGGTACTGCCCTGTTGGTATTAGTTAATTGGCAATAAACTGCGATCAGTGACTTACATTTCTTGTTATTTGAATTGAACAGTCATTGCGGTGTTTGTTGATACTCGAATCACAAGTCAAAAAGTGTCAAAAAAAACCCCAAAAAGTTTTGCCAGTTGTGAAATCAAACATTATCCAATAAATGCAGCTCTGCATTTATTATAAACCCTTTCAGTCTCATTTGTATGTTTAATAATAGCATATAAAATGGTGTCACCCCCCCATTGTCTTTACATTTATTTCAAAGCTCTTTAAATTGGTCTTGTATTACCTAACTGAATGGAAAATATGACATTGAAGTTCCCCATTGCAAAATATTATGTTATGTTTTATACAAGTACTGCTATTTAATGGTGCAAGATAAACTTCCAAGACACGCATATAGCAAGTGTAAGGCTGAAAGATCATTTGTTCTTGCCTTTAGTAAAATATACAGATGTCTGCAGTTCCCTGCCATGTTATCATGTTAATCACAGCTGCCCTGATATTTCTAGCATTGTGTCTGACTACAGGTCATTTAAGAAATTACTGTGTCCACCTGTGACTGGGTCATGACTAAGTCGAGCGTAAGAGCCGGAGACAGAATAAAAAGCCCTCTGCTTTCACCCACAGCCATCAACCGAGCCACGTTCACCACCTCCAGCTCGACATAAGGTGAGTTTCAACTTCCTCCGCCGGTAATGCCCTTCGGTTTTCATTCGGTACTACATTCTCTGTGAAATCTTTTTAAATGTCATGTCAAACATATTTTGCAGGACCACATTGCTTCTCTGCTATTGCTGTTTGGCATCTGTCACTATGTGGAGCTCCATTCTCTGCCTGTCTTTCATCACGGCAGTGTCTGCTGTGCCGGTGTGTACAAACTATTTTAAACTGCATTTAAACAGTTCAAGCCATTAGCACTATGGAGATCAATGAGATCTTCTACTGTAGATCTAGACCAGGCGTAACTGGTACCGTTTATATTGTCACCGTCTAGAACAGAGGTGTCTAATCTTTCCATAAACAGCCATTTTTTTCTGAATTTCAACCAAGCAAGCGGAATCAGTTTTGTTCCTGTTTGTCTGGAATAAATCCACACATCCACACTGGCCTCTAAACACAGACATGTCTGATTTAGACAGCATTCCAGAAGCTTGAAATATTTTTATCTTTCTGGTCCAAAAATATTTACAGATCTCACCATTCCTTAATTACCTGCCACACTACGGAAACCCAATTCCATCAGGACCTTCTACCCAGGTAATATACACAGCCTCCTGTTATATCTGACAGTGGGAGCAGATCTCAAACTTTGGAGTGGTGTAGTAAGTTTAAGTTTTCTATCAGTGAGTATCAACTGTGGGAAAATAAGTAAACATTGTCCATCTATAAAACTGTCCTGTGGTGTGGATTTGTTTTAAAGGGGGTTAATGATTTCATGCCTGCGGTACCACCTCATCTCCAGCCCAGTATCAACAGTCCCATCAGCATGGAGATTGTATGTTCTATTTAATACCCTTCAACATGTATGTCACATTATGTTTGTGTTGCTAACCCCTTCCCTGAATCTCACTTTCTATGTGATTGCTATTCAGGTGTTTCCTCCGAGTTACCCAAGCTCTCCAGCAGGGGGCGCTGGTTCCGGACCCGTGAGTTCTCTCGCCAAGCTTACACTTTGGGAATACAGTTCTAGAATTGTACACATACATGTGTACCACACATGCCAGTTCACAAACCAGTAGTGTGTGTTCATTTTAATACATGCTTAATGCATGCTCAGATGTTTCTTTTCTTTTTTCTTTACCATTCACAGGTTTTTCCAAGCCAGGCTTTCATTAAGTACTCCCTCCCCAAGGCTCCAGGTAGAAAAAGTGTGGAAATTGTAAGTAATCTATTCCCAACTCTGGTTTACCTGATTATGGTCGACTCTTTTACCAGGAACCGTTTCTTGAATTTACTGAACATTGATTCCTCATGGACGTTCAAAGCAGCTACTTTAAATTAAATTTAAGGTTTAATAAAATATTTTAGTTATGAATTTAAATTGCTTCTGTCCATGCTGTTATGGCCTTGGACCTTCATATCATAAGTGAAGACCATCGACAGACAGAGGTCTTTAAAAGCAAAGGAACTTTGCTTAACTGTAATTCAGCAGTGGAAGAAGCAGTGTTAATTATATATTGCAAAAAAGCTTGCTAGACCAACTTTGCTATTTCCTTTTAGACCGTCTTGTGCTAGTGTCTTATTAAAGTTAATTAGAGGGATGTCAGCCCGTAACGAATTTTTCTGAAACTGCCATGCAGTAGCTGCCATGATAACTGTGTGTTTTACTTTTTTCCAAGTATTACCCCTATGACTTCAGACGAGGACAGGTAACACTTTCCTCTCCTTTTCTGACGTTTCTACATTTTACCCAGAGAGTATTTGCCAGGAGTAGTGGCTATTAAAATGATATTTTCAAATGCATTCTCCAGATCTTGCCCTTCGAGTTTTCACCACAGATTGTTCCTCAACAACAACCACCTAGAGTAAGATTGCTGTGCATTAACAACAAATATTATTAATTTTGAAAAGAAAAATCAATTCAGTAGCTCTTTCCCCTCCCTCTCTCTCTCTACCTCCCTCTCTCTCTCTCTCCCCTTCATAAATCCTTTAATACCAGGCCACTCCTCCACAGTTCAGTGATGTTCAACCTGTTCAACAGGATCAGCAAGTGCAGACAGGCCAGGTATGACTGTGTGTGTGTGTGTGCGTGTGTGTGTGTGTGTGTGTGTGTGTGTGTGTGTGTGTATTCATTAAATGAAGCATTAAAAATCTTGATGACCTCTAACACTTTCCATCCATGCTGACTCCTGTATTGCAGCCATAATTGAAGGTGAGTTACTATTTTGTTATAGAAAACAGAAAAATAGTCATACAGAAAAGAGTGATGTTTTGTCTGATAGATACTGAAGAACATCTTATCTGTTCTAAGACCTTCATTTTCCTCCTCTCTCTTTTTATTAGAAATTTTCCCGCCCTGAAGCTCTGGGGAATGAGATTTTATGATCCAAGCACAAAATGCAGCCTGGAGAGGAGAATCTTATTCATGTGCCTTATTGCAGAATGCTGGTCAGATAAATTTAGTTCTGTAGTGTGTAGCCCATTTCTTCCTGGGCTTTTTGGGTAGATCTCACCATCATGCTTATGTAATTATTTAATACAAAACTGAATATAATTTTTGTGAAGTAGCATTGAGCACCGAAAGTTGTGAATCAAGTATGAAAAATAAATAAAAGTGTATGCTTATATTTTTGGTTTTGTCTGGAGCGTGAAAACTGAGAAAATGACTGCAAATCAATTGGAATTTCTTCAGGAATTTGGGGGTCCAATCAAAGCCAAGCTCATGTCTCCTATACTAAATGTGTACTAAAAATGTAAACATGTAGAGAAAGGTTCAACTCTGGTTCATAGTCTCACCATCTGGTTTTTCTCATCCAACTTTTAAAGACATCGTCTATCATTAACTTTTCAACAGTTTATCATTGTCTCAATAGCTTCTCATTAGTATCTCTACATGCTCCCACACTATAGCATGAAAGACAAACTTGATCTCATTTCAATCTCATGATCTTTGCCTTGTTGAAACGAACATCTGCTGGGGTATTCAGCGTCTAGAGAAAATGGTCTACTTATGTACCAACACTTCTGTGAATATTTTTTTTTGTTGTTGTGATTTACTCAGAACAAGAGGAAGGCAAATGGTGGTAGAAATGAACCAAAAAGTATGTTGAGAACTTGGGCAATGGGGCAGCATGTGTTAATGTATTTTAGCCATTGTTCAATCTGCAGAAAAAGGCCTCAGGAAAGGTGATTGAGTTACTTTGCCAAAGGTCTCTAGATAGAGCATTCAGAATACAAGACTGACCTGTCCTGATAGTCTCTACTTCAGATATATCAGGCCTTTAATAAAATAATTTGCTATGAAGAACTTCCAGATCTGTTCTGAGCAGTGCCTGGAGCAACTCTGAGGCCACCCACCTGGAACAGAGCAAATCATAAATAAATAAATGTTACTATTGATGTTTGTTGACTTTCTGTGTAGAGAAGACAGAGCGAGTCATATTATGCTTATGTCATGTTCTTCCATCTGGAATTAATTACAAAGTACATGAACCAGAAACAGAAAATATTAGTCAGATCAAGGCTATGTTTTTGACGCTGGATTTTAATTCATGAAGAGATCTGTGCTTTCTACCTTCTAATTATGCAGCCTGTTTGGAGATTTAACCTCTAATTTTAACCGCTAGTATTACTGTATCTTAGCAAGGTTCTTCAGATTGGAATGAACATTGGGAGGAAGCTGGATTGGAAAATGCTTGGGTGATACTGTGATGACCTTTATATTTGCTGGGTTATCAAAGGCTTGGCAACTGATTTACTTAAAGTTACTTAACTAGGTTTCATCTTCACAGCACAGGTTATTATCAATGAAAGGTTATTATCAATAAAAGCTCTAATTACTATGGAGACTAAACACAAAGTATCAAGGAATCCATTTAGAGCTGTGCGTGTTGAAATTATACAATTAGTGTGTAGTGATGCACAGAGGTCATTACATCATTAATCAGTTCAAAGCTTCATGGTCATGTGCACAGTAAGAAACATGTGTCCCTGTCCCAATGACATTTCTACTTTGCTGTCCACCCTGGATGTCATAGTGCAATAAAGAAGATCAAGGGTATAAATATAAAGAAGATCAAGGGTATAAATATAAAATTAAACACACACACGTTCTATAATTAAACACACACACTATGTACATATTGTGCAGTGGAGTTATTTACATTGTGCATTAATGAGCTACATTATATTGCAACAGTCCGTAATAGTGCAACTGAGAGGTGTGGGAAGTTTAGTGCAAAGATGCTTTGATTCTATGAGGTAGTCATCAGCTCAGCTATTCAAGAGTCTAATGGCTGTGGGGAAAAAAAGAGTTCTTTAACCTGGATGTTTTGCATTTCGCACTTCTCATTTGCAGTTTGCATTATTTCACCAGTAGCAACATTCCTATATTAGGTTGACACATTAGTGAACTAACATTGTCCACAACTACAGGGACACAAGGACCTGAACATGATATGAGAGTGAACCATCACATCAGCCAACACAACACTGTCTCCTCCTCTCTCAGTAGGGTTACATTAACCCATAATGGCACTGAAGCAGTAGATCTGACCTATGTGCATTGTTTACACTAACTTGTTCTTTGCCCACCAGGGCTATGAGATACAGACACAACATCCTTCTAATGAAAAGCGTTCAAACGTGCCTTCAGGATGCACTGGAAAGGAGGAATCGGCAGAGGACCTTGGAAACTTTGTCTCCTAATGGTCATTGGACTTCGGCATGTTCCGTGGCCTTCACCCTGGCAACAGCACCGTGCTGTGCCTGGTGATTATAAAATAGCACATGAGCAGATAACCATCCTTGCGACGGAAACCAGAAGACTCGACCCCAAAAGAGGTGCGGGTTGGAGCAAAGATAGTGGGAACATTGCTTAGCCTGATGGTGAGCTTACAACAAAGCAAGGGTTAAATGATCCCATTTCCAAACAAGCCATCAGCAAGTGTTAGACCCTCTGCTTATCTGCTACACGTATATTTCAACACCATCTCTGATGTCTGTAAAGCTTTGACGTCTGAATGTTTTTAAGAGTTCAAATCTTTGACAGTGCTGTAAGACGAAGACAAATCATCTTAGCCTGCGGTGTTCAGTGATTGCATTCGGTTCTTTACCCCCTTCTTTCTGAAGAACTGTAGACCAAGCAAAAAATATAGTCTATAATTATGCATAATGGGCCATTAAAACTTGCAATTCTGATTTGTTTTTTCTAAAGTACTTTCCCCCTCTCTTTACTGATGCGTGATTGGCTTGTTCCAGGAGTTACAGAGTATATATCGCAACTCTTCTGAACAAACTGGTGTTATGTTTCTCCAAGAGATCTTCAGATTTGCTTAACAAGAGAGGTATAGTTAATATAGATATTTTGTTGTTGTTTTTAACTATCTGTTTAACTTGGTATGTAATCTAGGTTGTGATTGGAGGGACGTTTTTGAATACCATTCTAACTGTATACCAAATGGGTGGACACATCGTTGATCTTGCTTTGGTCATGTGATTTTAGTGTGCTGAATTAACAAGACTGTTTTTTGCATGTGTTTATTTTTCATCTGAAAAGACTGAGATGCAGACTGTGGGACTCTTGATGTGTTTATTGGGACACTCACTAGCTGCCCCAGTGAGTAACTAATTTCTTAAAAGCATTTTTGAAAGTTTCCTCCCTATAGTGGACGGCTGTCAGTGTACACAAAAACCACCGTTGATTTACCAAGCAGGCATATCTTGCCCTTGTTATTAATGTTGTGCAATAGGCTCATAATTTGTTTATTTGTTTAACATTTCTTGTAAGGCTCCTGAAAGCGACAGCAATGAGGTAAGATTGGCATCTATAAATCTAACCAGCCATCTAAGTTCAACACAGTGTGTCACCATTAAGACTGGAGTTTACAAAATGATTTGGGTGCCTCTTTGTGCAGCAGCAGATCGCAGCTCATGCTCACACAGCCCTGTGGCTGATGGAGCTGCATCGGATGCATGGCCACCTCCAGCAGCAGGTCAGTGCTGATGAAATGCCTTGATTACCAACGGCAGTCCTCCGAATCCAGGAAACCAATCTCTGCAGCTCATCTCACCTTTCTTCCCTTTCATGTTTAGGGTGTTTCAGCTCCTGGTTCTCCCCAGATGCCTGTAAGCTACCAGACACACATTTTCTTAAAATGAGAACATGCTTTTAATTCTACATCTCTTAATTCTTCGATTCACTATTGTATTGTATGTCTCTATTACACTGCACGTTTAAGTAATGTCGTGCTTTGAAAAATGCATGCTTTAGAGATGTGTTATTCATATAACATGAGTTCACTGTGAACAATGAAGGCATTTAAATGGGTCAACCATTAAAATGTGACACTATAAAACACTCTGCAAAAAAACCATCAGAGACAGCAGTTTGATATTTGATACTTCAAAAAGACCATCTAACGCAGCCCAAAAATTCCTAAAGGAATTCATTCCCACTACAAACATACTCCACTTTTAATACATTCTTTTGATGAAACCTTCATTGTAGTTGTGGGATACATGACTGCATTTGACACTGAAATGTCTCTTTTTTTCCAGGCCCAGGATCAGTCTCTTCAGCCAGCAAGGAAGGTGAGGTGCAGGTGCCTGTATTGTAGCTAATCAACTAATTCCTTTTAACCTCTTACGTGTAATACCGGGTCATTTCTTGGAAGTTTATGTATGCTGTAGTTTACATGACGAAAGCCCTCTCAGACAGACTGAATAAGAACCTCAGGAGGAACTACCACATGTGAATAAGAACCTCAGGAGGAACTACCACATGTACCACATGTACACAGTTTCTTTTGCATTACAAAAAAACGGTGTATACAATACAGTAATTCAATAAGGAATGGATTTCACCATGTTGGACTTCAGCATATTGTTATTATGTAATTCCACACTGAATTACCCACCCACATCATGTCCTTTGAAATACTTGATGCCCTTCAGTCTTATTTTTCTCTTGATGTGAAAGTCCACACACACTTTATCGATTCTTATTGATTTTTTTTTTTTTTTAGAGCTTTTTATTCCATAACAACCCAGTGCTGCCCTCTAGAGGATATGGCTCTGATGAGGAAGTGCAGGTGAGCTATTCAACTAGACAACTAGACAGGATTACACTACATCCAAATGCTCCATGTGTCTAAGGCAGGACTCCGAGTCCACTGATTGAAAAGGTGGTTTTACTGTGCCACTGTGCCAGCCCGACCTTAGACATGTCAAGCGGGCGATGCCTGCAGCCCCGCTGAACTCAGATGAAGCGGAAGAAGCAGAAGGTGGAGAGGCGGAGACGGCGCCCAAGGGAGAACCCCCTGCAGCCGCCCCACCTGACACCCCCGTCGTCGAGGACCTCACAGCTGCCAAGGTTCCTGCCCTGGTTACCCGGGCGATGCCGGTGGCTGTGGAGACCGATGTCATCATGACAGAGTCAGATGTGGCAGAAGCACCTTTTCAATAAGTTGCGAGGTCTGAGTTTCTGTATCCTGCACCTCTTACAAATAAGGAACAGGATTGATACCAAGGCCACACCCATGTGTACTTAAAATAATGCAAATGGAGTTAGAGATATAATGAGGCTACAGACATAATGAAAAGGTTCTCTGTGCTTGGAACAGGAGAGAAGGAGAGAATTTTCTCGGGGGGAGGGTAAGCTTTGATCTGTGTGAACCTCAGTGTATTCACTGTAGGAAACGAACCTCTGTGGCTCAGACAACCTCCAGTCTCAGTCTTTTCTCTCTCCCTGTGTCTTGGTTTATTTTTCAAATAAAACCATGATGTCACGATGCAATTAGACGCCTCTTTGTTATATTCACACCTTTAATGCAAACCATTGGCTCTTAGGAGTAGAGAAAAATCTTACTATTACAAACAATACATCTGTGTACACAACAAAAGTATCACTGATTAATTAATTCTCCTTGTATCCAGTGGACTTCATTGTCACTTAAGATAAGATACCTTTATTGTCATTGCACCATGTACAACAAAATTGAGCAAATTTGTACACTTTAGATGTTTATTCAACACTGGGGATTTTACCATTCATCAGAGCAGTGTCAATGGAGAAACATGGGCTTTACAACTGCATTAAACCTCTATCCAGCTTTGAACGAAGCAGAAAAATAGATGGATGCCTGTGGTTAAGAAGAAAGTCAGCTTGCTTTAATAGGATAACAGAGCCCTCGGTCTAGGTGCTGACTGGGCAAGGTGCCTGTCTACTTTGAGTAAATCCCCTGCTTGTCTGATTAACAACACATTTAATAAATGTTGCTATTCTGTCTAGCCAAAAGCTATAGTTAAAATCCTTGGTGTAACCAGTCACGCAACCCCTGTCATTTGTACCCCATAGGAATGTTTCTAAAATGTAACATTTGAGAAACACTCAAAATAAGACATAGATTAAGCTTGTGCTGAGAAACTAGTACATGGTTTTTTTTGCTTCTTTCCAACAGCTGTTACATCAGTTCCCAGTACTCACCCTCTCACCATAATAACAGTACAGTACGCTGTAAAGTACCACTGAACTTTAGCCCAAACTAAACACACCCAGGATAAAATGTGTAAGTCACGTTTGTCTGCTGAGTGCAACAGATTTAGTAGCACCTACTCCTCGTGGTGATCTGGTGTTTACTTTGCATTGACTGCCTAATTAGTTCCACATTTAGTACAGACTTCTGTTTTTAAAGATTAGTCTTTAATGACCTAGAGCCGACATATCTTACCGATTATTATTATTATCTTCAAAATGCATTTTTAAAGAAGTAGTTTAAGTTGTTGGAATCAGTGAAGTGGTCTTATACTTTCTGCAAACGCATTCTGTATACACTACTGGAGAGAGTACATACACATTCTGTATACACTACTGGAGAGAGTACATACACATTCTGTATACACTACTGGAGAGAGTACACTAGGGTCTTTAGCCATGCAAACCCAGGGAGGGGATAATGAACTGTCACATTCATTTTATCCTCTTAATAGTCACCAAATCCTTCTCAGGGTCAGTATCCATGGGCTCAGTATCCTAGGGCTCTACAATGGAGTCAAGTTACATTCAGAAGACAAATGAAGACTGTCCTTTAACATAGTAATACTGCTTTATTCCAATGTGTTATCTGACTGTAAATCTATAAAGCCTGAAGCTTCTTTGAGTTCTACAGCTGGGTGAAGATTAGAAGTTTTCGAACTGTTGTGAGGTGAGAGGCTGAGAGCATAAACTTGGTGAGTTTGAACTGAATTTAATCAAATGAACTATCTGATTCTGTCTTATCCTCAAGTTTTATTATTAATTCATGAATCCATTGTTTTCATGTGGTTTGTTGATAATCAGCAGCAAACAATAAGACAATAAGACAAAATACTACGTCAGTAAAACAAACGTGTAATAATATGGATTTGTTACTCTCACATCATGTTCTTTACAAACACTGAGGTCCCATCACTCCTAAAACCTTCAAACTTCCCACTTTTTCTGCTACATTATTGAAGCTACCAAACAACAATTTGGTGGTCATGTTAGAAACGTGTCTGAAGCGGGTATAAAGCTTTAAAAAGTTATATTCCCTTTACATTATATTCCCTATTACAAATCTAAAAACTCAACTCTAAGAAATAAATTCTGTCTGGAAAAAGCAAAAACAATGTTGAAACTTTGACCTCGAAACATTCAAAAATCACAGACATAAGCCTCACTACAGACCATCAGCTTGACACTGGTGATATTAATGTAAACCGTTCACATTTCTGATTAGTAATAACTGCACAAGACAAAAGAGTATGTTAGTGAAATCCATGTGAAAAAAGTGAGTTAAGTGGATCAATGCATGTTGGTTCAAAATCTCACACAAGTTTTCAACTGAGATCCGGTTATTTCAAAGGTCACCAGGCTATGGAATGACCACTCCTATCTTATGGGTGGAAGTTTATATGTATGGTAAATTTGTGTGTACAATAGTTGTGGAACATTTTTCTCAAAAGAGTTTCCTTTAGGTGATCGAAAAAAAAAGTTTGTAGTCAAGATGATAGAATTATCAAATTGAAAACTTGTAATCATTGTGTACAGCACTTTGCAATTCAGGTTTAATAATAGTCGTAGTTATTGTAGTTATTGGTAGTTGTAGTAGTTACTACAAGACATCCACATACAGAAGATACAGAGACCTCTCCCTAATTGATTCCAGTCATGGAAGACCCCAGTAAAGGTGAGCAGGACCCTAATCCTCCTCCACGTCCATGTGATGTCATAAACAACAACAACATTAACACGTAAGTAATCACAAACCATGCTGCCATTATAAAGATTTTAATGCAAATCATATATACAAAATGTGTAGTATTTACTAATTTATTCACGTGTGGTGGCATGTGGATTTCCGTGATATTTTTAGAGAAGAAAAGGCAGAAGTGAATAAAGAAAAAAAGCTGCCTACCAGAAAAAAGGAAAGGAGAGAGAAGAAAGAGGAGAAGGAGCAGGAGAATGAGAACAAAAAGAAACAACAAAATGAGGAGAAAATGGAGAAAGAGAAAGAGGAGAAAACGCAAGAACAGGAGGTGCAACGAGGAAGTGAGAAGGTACAAGAGAAAGAGAAGAAAGAAGAAGAAGAACAAGAAAAACAACGACAGACAGAACAAAATAAAGAAAAAGAGAAGGAGAAAGAAAGGGAACAGCAGAAAGAACAGCAGAAGGAACAACAGAAAGCACAGCAGAAAGAACAGCAGAAAGAACAGCAGAAGGAAAAGGACCATCCAGAAGGGTAGGTGCAGGTGATACAAATTACAGTTTGTGCTTTTCTGAATCCATCAGTGTGCATCGGTGTGTCCTCATTATTGTCTCTTGTTAATTTCCTCCAAGGCCAAAAGAGGTGTTTGTGATTAACCCGGCTAGCAGCCTTTATTACCACTGGCTGGTCCTCATCACTATTCCTGTCATGTATAATTGGACAGTAATCATTGCAAGGTAAGATTTCTGTATGTTTAATAACGTTTGCTCATCAAGAATGTGATCAGAGAGACATTCAAACTGAAGTGCTGTCTGGCTGTCGATGAGTTTTCACTCCTTTATGCAACGGCAGTGAATAGTTTAGCTATGAAACATCGGGACATCTGTTCACACTTTATCATTTATTTTATTTATAGTTTGTGCGGCATGTTGTTTCAAGTCTCTGATCAAGTTTTAGCTCAGCGATGGACTGTTTACTCTTTGTTGTTGCCATCATAGAGAAAAAAAGTTTTAATGATGGTTTGTGGCATGTTAAGTGGCAGATTGAAATTACAGCATCCAATTTTAGTGTAGTGCTGTAGTGTTTAAGATACACGTTTGTTATTTGTCCAATTTAAAGCAAGTGTATGAAATATAACAATCCATAACTCGTGTCTGCACCATGAGCTGCAGGACGTTTCAGAATACAGTGTGCAATCACTCTTTTATGCAGAGCCTGCTTTGAAGAGCTGCAGCATGAATACCTGATTACATGGTTCATCCTTGACTTCATCTGTGATCTCCTTTATGTGGCTGACATGGCCTTTAAAACTCGGACTGGTAAAGTCTAGCCTCAAGAAGGCTTGGATGAGATCAGAAACTTAGAACTTTAAAGACTTAGCTTAGAGGGATACATTTTATTTCCAACATCAAATAGAATGATCTGACGTGCTAGTATTTTCATCAGTGTTTTATTTTTTCATCTCTTTCAAACAGGGTACCTTGAGCAGGGCTTGCTGGTAAAAGACGAGAAGCTCCTTCGTAAGCACTACATGGACGGCCTTCAGTTTCGACTTGATGTCATTTCCATGATCCCCACCGACGTGCTGTATTTTGCCCTGGGGCTGGACTACCCTGAGATCCGCATCAACAAGCTACTGCGCATTGGCCGCTTGTTCGAGTTCTTCGAGCGCTCCCAGACCATGACCAACTATCCCAACATCTTCCGCATCTGCACCCTGATCATGTATATACTCATCATCATTCACTGGAACGCATGCTTCTACTTCTCTTTCTCCAAATCCATTGGTTTCGGCTCGGATGCCTGGGTCTACCCTGCGCTTACGGAGCCCGAGTTTGACAAGCTGATGAGAAAATACTCCTTCAGCCTTTACTGGTCCACCCTCACTCTCACGACCATCGGAGAGACGCCTTCACCCGAGCTAGACTCAGAGTTTTTTTTCCACGTGATGGACTTCCTGGTAGGTGTTCTGATCTTCGCCACCATTGTTGGTAACATAGCCACCATGATCTCCAACATGAACGCGGCCCAAGCCCAATTCCAGGCACGCGTCGACAGCATCAAACAGTACATGCAAGTACGCCATGTTAGCAAGGACCTGGAGATTCGGGTTATCAA
The DNA here is from genome assembly GCA_028565775.1 of Sternarchorhynchus goeldii. NCBI lineage: Eukaryota > Metazoa > Chordata > Actinopteri > Gymnotiformes > Apteronotidae > Sternarchorhynchus > Sternarchorhynchus goeldii. The sequence continues at coordinate 18,581,057 of JAOXYF010000006.1, read as the reverse complement.
GTGGTTTGATTATTTATGGACCAATAAGAAGGCACAGAATGAGAGGGAGGTTCTGCGGTACCTCCCGGACAAGCTGCGTGCGGAGATCGGCATGAATGTGCACCTGGACACATTGAAGAAGGTGAGGATCTTTGCAGACTGTGAGGCAGGCTTGCTGATAGAGCTGGTGCTTAAATTACAGCCACAGGTGTTCAGCCCTGGTGACTACATCTGCCGCAAGGGTGACATTGGCCGAGAAATGTACATCATAAAGGAGGGCCAGCTGGCTGTGGTGGCAGATGATGGAATCACACAGTACTGCATCTTGGGTAATGGGAGCTATTTTGGCGAGATTAGCATCTTGAACATCAAGGGTAGCAAAGCAGGCAACCGCAGGACAGCGAACATCCGCAGCATTGGGTACTCGGACCTCTTCTGCCTGTCAAAGGATGACCTAATGGAGGCTTTGATGGAATACCCCGAGGCCAAAATGATGCTGGAGGAAAAGGGGAGGCAGATCCTCATGAAAGATGGTCTTATTGATTTGGACCCAGCCAACCTGAAGCCTGACCAGAAGGACCTGGAGGAACGCGTAAACCGGATTTACAGCACAATGGAGCTGATGCAGACAAAGCTGAAGAAGTTGCTGTTGGACTATGAAAAAACCGAGACTGCACTCGAGGAACGCATTGCTGAAATAGAGCGCTATGCTGGGGAGGAGCTGGAAGATGATGGGGATGAAGAGAAAGGGCAGGAGAAGTCGTAGCAAGAAAATAGGATGCCAAAGAAGAGACAGACGGAGCGATGGAAAAATCGGTAGAGGAGAGGCCACATAAAGAGAAAAAGTATTATACCTTTCAAGATCCCGGAGACTGTAATAAAAAAAAAGAAAATATGTAAGGATTAAGCAGTTACAAGACTTTGTGGAACATGTGCCAGTGGGACAAGATGTAACTGGTCTCAAACAAAATACTGCAGTTGAATAGCAGTGTGGGATGTCTTGTAGCAGTAAGTATAAATGGCCACAAGGAGGCAGCAGAGAGTCTGTGATAAATGGTGTCACTGATGGGGCTGTGCTTCTTAATCCGTTTGTCTATGTATGTTTACACTTATAGAAAGTTTATAAACTTTAAAAGTAAGCCAACCTTTCTTATTTATGGATGCTTGACAAAACCAACAAATTTTCACCCGTCTGAACCACAGCTGTTTATCTTGAGAAGAGCTGCTGTGGTTTCCAGATCGTTTGCATGATCCAAAACCCCCCCAAAAGATAACAAAAACACACAAAAACAAACAAACCTCAGCAGTCCTCTTTGGGTTTTTTTGTTTAAACTACTTCCTACTTCCTGGAGTTAATCTATCTAGAAGAGAACCAAAATCACATATTTAATATTACAGCCCTCAAAAAGAACCCTATTTGTGGAACATTCAAAAATAACCACATAAAAATTATTTGTGAAGAAATTGTTATATTAACAGTGTTCTTTGCAAATGAACGAACCTTTAATCGCCTATGTACCATTTACCTCTTCTACTGAAATTTTTGTTTTTCTGGATGATAAAACGCGTTATATGCTTTTAGAGTTCAGTGGAGCTAAACATGGATAACAACAACAGAACTGTATAACAATGTGGACATTTTAGGTGTATAGCTTACAGTTGGAAGATCCAACTTTAAATTGAATTGTATTCTAAATATGTATTCAGACATACAATATTTAGCAGTTTTAATTGCCTTTATCAAATCATTAACTTCAGATAATTGTAGAATTGGGAACGAAATCCAATTCATGTGGATTTATTTCATGCTTTGTAAATAAACTCATTAAGATTCTAAACAGATTTTATTTCCAGGGACGAGTAATAACCCTAATGGTATTATGTATATTAACAAGGAAGCTGTCTATGGAAAGGACCCTATGGCACTAATGCACAATCTTTCTTAGAACTGTTAGTAAACATGATTGAGGCACCAGGTGTTGCCTGAGAGCTTCAGCATCAAGAGCATAATGCAGAAACTGAATTCTGAAGCTATATAAAAAAAACGCTACATGCATAGAGCATCAGTTTGAAGAAAACCAGCTGAGAAAATTGTCCTGAGTTCTGATGCAGGCTGTCAAATGAGGCATAGCATTCAGAATCGCATTTAAAATTGCTGTTCCTGCATAATTTCATATCTCTACCTAAAAAGCACATGGCCCCAAAACATAAACACACTAGGGAGCAAAATAAAAGCAAACTGCTGTGACGGACTGTCATCTTGATAGTGATTCAGCATGGCTAATAATATTCTGAAGTAGGACAAAAAATAGTGGATAATATATAGTTGAACTGTCTTTGAATTCAACCCCTGGAGCTGCTTTAGTATTTCTACATACACCCTTGAACGTATTTGAGGTTTGAGAGTGGACTTAGATTTTTGATGTATCTAATTATGTCATGGACATTTGTTATTAAACTTAAACTTATTAAATGCCCCTTGGTTATTAAATGCTCCTTTATTCCCATGCCTTGAAAAAAGGTCATTTCTATTCCCAATTTCATCCTGCACACGACTCTGGATGCACCCAATGTATAGAACATATGTGCTTCATAACACATGCAGCTCGGCTTGATCCTGTTTCCGAGAAAATGAGATTTTTTAAAGTTACCCCCAGGAGTTTGAACACCTGCTACCTGGTAATCATACCTGTCTTTACTGTTGGTGCTGATAAAGATTATTTTGTTGGTTTGTTTTTTGCATTTGTAAAATTATAGCTCATTTTTAAGATGCAGTCTGTTTGTTCTTTAGGCTGAAGCCCCTCAGAGAAAAAGAGAGGAAAAGGGCATCCATGCTGTCATGTGCTTATTTGAACCTTTTAAGGACCTTTTGACATTTGAGACGAGGGGGGGGGGGGGGGGGGGGGGGGGGGGGGGGGGGGGGGGGGGGGGGGGGGGG
>JAOXYF010000006.1:18561156-18572019 GCA_028565775.1 Sternarchorhynchus goeldii | reverse complement strand
GGACAGAGAGAGACAGGGAGAAAGAGAGAGATGGAGACTGAGAGATGGACAGAGAGAGACAGGGAGAAAGAGAGAGACAGAGACTGAGAGATGGACAGAGACAAACAGGGAGAAAGAGAGAGACGGAGACTGAGAGATGGACAGAGAGAGACAGGGAGAAAGAGAGAGACAGAGACTGAGAGATGGACAGAGAGAGACAGGGAGAAAGAGAGAGATGGAGATTGAGAGAGACTGACAAAAAAAAGAGAGAGGGAGAAAGAGAGAGCGAGGGGTTAGATGGAGTGCAGGTGTTGTGCTGCATATTGCCGTGCTTAAGGCTTGAAAGATGCGTGAAACGTGCATCCTGGTCGCTACCTTTTCATTAAACTCCAAACATTTGCAGCAGCAGGGAGATGGTGAGCACACACTCTCTGAACAATCGGAAGGGTTGTGCAACATCTGCTCTCTCAGTTTACACCTTTCTTTTAATGTATTTTCTGTGCATTTTTAATTCATTTTAGTTTTTTATTTTTACTTTTTATTTTTGCCAGAGAGGCGAGAAGGATGTAATAATCCTTATTAAGGATGTAATAATTCCTTATTAAGGATGTAATAATTCCTTATTAAGGATGTAATAAACCTTATTAAGGATGTAATAATTCCTTATTAAGGATGTAATAATTCCTTATTAAGGATGTAATAATTCCTTACTAAGGATGTAATAAACCTTATTAAGGATGTAATAATTCCTTATTAAGGATGTAATAATCCTTATTAAGGATGTAATAATTCCTTATTAAGGATGTAATAATTCCTTATTAAGGATGTAATGATCCTTATTTTCCTTCTATGAATTTTATGTATTCCTTCTCTATTTTTGGTAAAAACATTCTGCAATCCACTCCTGTGCATGCTGGTGCTTGCCCTTTGCCCTTTGCCCTTTTCTGTGTCTGGCTCTTGTTTCTGTCCCTCTCCACGTATTGTTTCTGTTCATTTATGTTACACTGGTTCTTGTGGCATCGGTCTACACACATAACAGCCTACCTCGGACTGTACTATTGCGAATACATAAACAACCTCCAATTAATTCAAAATGCAGATGAGTTGTAATATTCTAGAATGTTTGATCATGATAACCCTATCTTGGCTACATTAACCTGACTCCCAGTACATCTTTTTATTGATTATAAAATACTCCCAATAGCCTACAAAGCACCAAATGGTCTTGCTCCACATTACCTTAGCAAACTCTTTGTCTATTATGATCTGCCATGTCTGCAAAAGGTGCAGGCTCCCTGTGAATGTTTGAGACTCAGAGAGTCTCAGTATTTAAGGCTAGGCTGTTTAGCCAGGCATTTTATTAAATACCTCTCAAAAGTATAGATCTGGGCGTTGGTGGTAAACTAAGATGTTGTGAATTCTGTCAATGCGTTTTGTTGTTGTTGAATAGGAACAGGAAAGTGCAGCTGTTCCTGAGATATTCTTCTTGTTTGAGTCTTGGTTCCTCTTGAGGTTTCTTCATATTCCTAGGGATATTTTCCTTACTACTGTCTATGGTTTGCTCACTGGGGGCTTGAACTTGGACATCTGTAAAGCTGCTTTTTGAGAGCAGTTGTTACATTTTTTTTTTACTTGAGTACCTCCAGCAAAAATAAAGACAAACAGAACTCCACACCCTACCCTCATGGAACTGAACTCACAAGCAGAAGATTCAAGATCAAAATAATACATATTATACAAGTTGAATAAAGAGAACATAAAGCTGGCAATTTATAGGCACTATAAATTTTTATATAATATATATTGGCACTAGACAATGACATGACACACAGAGAGATGGGAAAGATGGGAAACGAGGACCAGAACAGATGGACTGGAGTTGCACCACAGGGGACTGGACTGGCACTGGAACCAAGTGGGAAAAATAGAACGCAAACTACACCTACACACTGTGGAGCAAAAACACTGGGGGCAGCAGTGGAAGTGAAGTATAGACAGCAAAAGGTAAATCTTCAAAATATCTTCAAAACTGCGTGAAAATCTCAGAGGGCAACATCAGCTGAAACCACAAGTGGCCCTCTGCCTCTCTCAAACTTTGCATTTGACTGCTGGTGACTAAATGATTTCGAACATTATGCATTGCCCTACCTCAGTCCTTGAATGCATGGCTATTTACACATATGAACCAATACTGTGTGTTAAGAAGGTTAAATGTTTCACCAGGAAATAGTGACTTATTGTCACCACTGCACATAAGATTGAACCAAGGTGCTTTAGAAATGCTTTCTTGACCTTAAAAACCACAACAAGACGCGTAAGAAGTGCTCAGAACTTTCCTGTTTTCTCACAGGATCTCTCCATATCCCCCACAGGGGTCAAATGAAAACACTTTATGTGATGCATGGTCTGTCACAGTCTTCAGAAGGAGCACCAGGGCTTTTATGGCCAGGAGCCATCTTTGCTAACAAAGCTGACATTTCATGGGAGCACAGTTTGACAGGTGTTCACTCACAGGAGCTGGGAAAATGGAAAAATGGTTTCAATGATTTCATGCTACCATTACTGCTCACACATAGGAGTAAACATATGCACTTATCAAACACATTATTATGAATGTCCAGCTTGTGTACCTCCGAGGTGACGCAGTTGTACTCTCTACCATGCCACCACCACATCAGTGTAACTGCTGTGTTGAAAAGTTATAAATGGCCATTTCACTGTACATTTCAACTAATGCTCCAACACATGTTTAATAAAGTGGTCGATATGTGTTTATCAATAATATTTTCATCAGTGAAATGCATTAATAGATTAACAATTAATGGAGCACTATGGAGGAGTATTGAGGTACTGACAACAAAGCACCGGGCAATAATGGAAATGGTTTATTGATTATTAGCAAAGCTGAAAATCATTCTAGAACTACCTTAATTTGCTGACTCGGAAAACCTCAAAGTGATCCAGACATGTTTCATGATCCAGAGACTAAAAAAAAAAAAAAAATTGCGGCCAGAAAGCATTAGTTACAGAACATACATTTTTCATACTAACAGTGGCTGCTGATTTGACCAAGATGAAATGAATTTGCCATTTGAAAGGGAAAAATATCGCTCAGCATTTTGCATTTAGTAGTACAGTGTATAAGTAGTCTCTTACACCACATCTCCTACACCACTGAAAATAAGCTTACGACTACACGATAACAGACCAAGTGTCTTCCAAATCATCAAGATGCTGTGGGGGTAACAGAAAAATAAAGTAATCCAGCACCGGGTGTAATGGAGACATCTTAAATATGCTCCCGTGTGCACATGGATACTGCCGTAGTGGAGTGCATGAAATGATTAGCCTACGGTGACGTTATATTGCATAGTACCACAATCATATATTCATATAGCTTTCCAAACTTGGCGCATTAAAGTTAAATTCCCCGACTACTTTAGAATGTTTTAAATCATTGCTTGTGTACAGAAACTCATCATTATTCTGTACTATTTCACATTATTGTTCCAGCAGTCCTTCTACACACAAATATCAAGCATTCAGAGTAGAAACTCCTGAACACCATGGGGCAACACTCTTTAAAGAACAGCAAATTACGTTTCCTTTTTTCCATTTTGAAACTAAAACTTACATCTCTCTCTCTCCGCCCTCTCGGGTTTCATCATACGAATGACACTTGTGGACACTCATGACATGCTCTACTCACAAATACGTGACTTGCATATAGGTTGATGAGACAGAGACAGGGGCGTACCACAGCCTATGATGAGACAGAGACAGGGGGGTACCACAGCCTATGATGAGACAGAGACAGGGGGGTACCACAGTCTATGATGTCTTATGACATTATGACAACTGCAGGTGCAAAGATGAAACAGACATTCATAACATGGCAGGCACTAGTGGTAACAAAAGAAAAGACTACATCTAAAGATCAGTGCCATTGCACACAGCGTTTGGTGAGGTTCATCTCGTCCAGTGGAACACGTCTGCCACATTCCTGAAAGATCAGCCTTTGGGTCCTTAGGACATTGGACTCCAGTTAAACCTTCTGTTACTGAGAGGAAATATATCAAGTAAATGATGTGTTCTCAGTAACCCTGCAACTGACCAGGCCGATTATTCTCTCTTCCGCTGCATGAACCCCCCTGGGAGGTTAAATAATTTACCTCCGCACGAAATACATTCGTGTAATTGCTCCATTACGTCCCAACATGCTTAATTAAGCCACTTCGGGCAAAGAATGATTGATTTCTCTCATCAGGTAATGTTTTCCTGCACTCAGCTTATTTGTTCAGTGCGTTTGTTCTTAATTCAACTCAATCAGAGTTCAGCTGCAGAGCTGTTGTCGTCTGGAGAGTAGGCTGATTCATTTGCTGAGTGGATGTCCTCTGGAGAACAGGACTGTCCACTTGCAGAGTTGATGTCGTCTGGAGAACAGCTCTGATCAGATGACGGCTCAGTGGCTACTGGTTTTTTGTTACATTCCTACAAGGCTCTCCCAAGAAAATATCCTAATTAGTGATGTCAGGGACTTCAGTACAGGGTTGGACTAGAAGCACTTAGAACACATCACTGCGTCACAACTGGATCTGTTTATTGAAAATAAACTTTATTTTTATTTTTGAATGTATTTTAATTCATATGTGATGCCCTTGCAAATTTGGGAAATGAGAGTTTCCTGGGTTACAGTGCTAAAGCAGACAGACAATAATTGAATAGACATATTGAACCAACACAGGACAGAAGGACATGTGGTAGACAGTTCAGAGGGTTATACTGAGATCAAATGCTGTGTTAATACCGAGACATTCACAATTAAATAGCAAAAAGATATTAAACATTAAAATAGATTAGACAATGCAATGGTCTTGTTGAAGTTAATTGAATAAATTGTAGATCAGCTGAGAGGCCTAGCTGGGTGGTAGATATAAATCAATATAGTTATTTCAGTACTAATCACCCAAATACCACCTGATGAGATAATACAAAGCACAATAAAATAATATGAATAATATTTAAATATAATCTGACCATTTCCCATTACTTTGGTTTTCAAATAAGCCCTTTCATATTAGTTCTAATGTAGTTTCTAAATGATTCACGGTAGTTAATGATCTTATACATCATAAAATTAATAACTTTAAACCTGCAGTTTAACAGATTAACTTACCAGACTGTGATTGGATAGCACCATAGGTATGTTTGTACCATGATTATAACTTGTTTATAACTTGTGTGTGATTAGTGTTTGTGATAGTCGTCCCTTCTCTTCACTCTGTAACCGTGTTGAGCCCAGCCACTGTGTTTACCGTCTCACAGTCCGTGCTATCGGTTCTCTTATGGGTTTTTGAGTCACTCGTTCTGACAGTTTGGCATGACAGGATGACATAAAAACAGTCCAGCCATAAACACAGGAGCATTTCCCACAGACCTCCGCCTGGAGGGAACAAATTTTGGAGCCTTCTCGTTGTTTCTTGAAGTTTGTGGCAATAGACCCATGAGTGTCAGCGAGACTTGGCAGGTCACTGTGCCACACTGAAAGAGTAAAATGTAAGGTTTGCCTCGTTAATGAATATGGCTTTGTCTTACTGAAAAAAGTAAAGGGGCTATTCTGCGCGTACTCTGTGCATGTGGCCCTTTTCATTATATGAACATGCAGGCAGGATGCTTTTGCTCTCAATACAATATGTACAAGGCTAGATGTGTCAAAAAAAACCATCAAAAAACCAAACCGATATAGATTTGTGTAGGAATCATGTGTACTCAGGTATTACTGAAAAGTTGGACTTTGTTGTCTAATTCCCTGTTGACTCATTTGATAGAAAAGGGCTTCCTTGCGTTCATCAGCAGGCAGTAGCTTTGGTTTAATCAAGACTCTCTTCTCAAACTGTGGACCTCCGCACTACTCTTCCATTTTTTCTCAGACTGAATGTAGTGGCTGGAACAGCATTGGAAAATGGCATAAAAGTGTTTAATTCTTGCATAAAATCATACATAAACCTAATCAAGACTAACTTCATCTTGATCTTAACTTTGTACATAAATTATAAACATATAATTTTAATACATAAAGTTGCAATAGCATCTATCAAAGAATAACTGATGTAAGCAGCTATGAGAGGAAGACAGAGGTGTCTGTCCGCACTGAACGAGTGAAAATGAACGAGTGAAAATGAAGTGTTGCTTAGAAATTACTGATGCTAAGTGCCACTGTTTATACCCACACTTTGCGCTCCCAGAACGCATCGTGTAATCAAACCACTATCTAAAAAGCGCAGCACTAAACCAACTCTGAATGTCTGAGGAGGAAGGTTGTGGTGGAATGCTGACGACAGTAAGCACAGTGCACCCTGATGCCATCTCTTTCCCATGTAATCCACATGATGTGAAAGAAAATGTGACTTATCAGGCCAGTCAGTCTTCTATTGCTCTATGGTTCAGGTCTGCTGATGATGTGTTCATTGAACGTGCTTCCAGTGATGGACAGGGGTCAGCAAGGCCACTCTGACTGGTCTGTAGCTACGCAGTCCCATAGCTGTGGTGAAAACTGTGATGCGCTGTGTGTATTGACAGCTACCTAACATAGCCAGCATTAACGTATGTGCTGCAGTAGATCTTCTGTGGGATCAGACTAGTCAAACTAGCATTCACTCCGTGCATCAGTGACACAATGCTAGTTGTCCCACGACTTCGGACCACGTTTCCCAGTTTCCATCTGTCACTACGATCCACCAATCACAACTCTCTCTCTCGTCTGTTCAGCTTCCATTGATTATTGATTGTTCTCACCAGTGTCTCATTACAGTTTCCTGTTTGATCTTCTTGCTTCCCTTTTCTCATTACAATTTCTCATTGCCGTGCCTTGTGTGTGTATACTGAGTATTGCCTACTGGTTACCATGTAAGGAAGGATTTTTCCTTAGCCTGTCCCTTTATGTTCCACCTGATCTGATCTGGCTGCTCGACTCCGAGCACACGTCTCAGAATGAACGACACAGATTCAGAGATACTGAGAAGCACACTTTACCTCCTCAGATGTGTGGAATATATAAACAACAGGGCAAAGAACATGCTTGTAATATGACAAAGGAATAATATATAACACACAGCTACAGAATGATCAAACCGATAAATCAAACAGCCAAAGCTAACTTAACCTTTCCACAGCAGAAACGTGAATCTTCCCTTTTAAACAGGAGAACTCGGTTTAGTAAGAAAAGTCTTCTGATGGTGCATTTAAGAAGTAATTGCTCATTAAGGCTGTTTCAGGAAGTATTATGTTCCATTTTTCCACGATAAATGTTTAGACTTCAAAAACACATTCAACATTATAGTTAATTCCAATGCACTTTGCTCTTGCCAGATGTAATCCTCAAGTCTTTTTGATTAATTTGCACACCCTGCAGAACCTCTGTAATATCTGATTGAATATAGATATTGTATTACATATTAATTAAATAACAAACATTATATTGCTAATTAGCCATTCTAGTCAGTTTCATAACAGCCCCACTCTTGTCTCAAAGAACACGTAACACCTTTCTTCTGTAGTTCACAATGGGATGACTGGAAGCATCATACTTTGTCATATGTCATATTTTCACCTTTGAATTTCTACATTATGACAGTTTATCTTAAGAGTTAAATCTATTAATCTGTCTGCTACTCACATAGAATTTCTGCCTGAAATTGTGACTTTTGCAGTGTATGGTTTTATAATACAGTATTTTTTTATTCAGCATCTTAATCTGCGAAGTTCTTCCATAGTAAGCACAGTGTCTCGTGTTTTAGATGGGACTAGATGGGTGAAGAGATCAATAAATGCAAAAGAATTTGTGATAAGGTCACTGTGGCCAGTCCTTGGTGTGTCTCAGGAACCGAAGCTTATACCTCAAGAGTGCTGCCCAACCCTTTTAGTGTGCAGATAATGACACAGGTAACAAGATTAATGTAGCCGATGGCATCTTTATCACGGGCTCTTTCTCTGCTTCCACCAAACCGAAAACCCAGAACGGATTTCCATTCCATTGCTCAAGATGACCTCGGAAACCACGTGAAATTCTTAATACATGCATTCTACAAGCCCCTAGACCTCCACCGTGCACTGGTTGAAATGGAAGGCAACTTGTTTGCCACCGCAAATCACTGCAAACGCCTTTAAAGTGCACCTTCTTATACACAGATGGTTATTACAAGCCTTCAACCAGAGCATAGTCCAAACCCAACCAGTGGGTTCAGTTATGACATACCAGTGCCACTGTTGGAGTACTTCCTGTCTCCTTGTGATTCATTCCTCTTTCAGACTTTTTCTGTCTTGGTGGGTGGGCTCACATTAATACTTGAGTGAGCGTGAGTGTGTGAAGACGTTATCAGGAGACGCAATTTGAGTTCCTGTTAAGGTCTCACCCTGCGTTCAGGAATGTGTGCTTAGAACATCATTGAGTGCCACTCAGAAATATGAAGGATATGCCATTAGTAAGAATTTGTTTGAGGTTTCTGTATTGGTAGTGGAATGAAAATCTGTCCTGTGACATGGAAAGAGAATATGCATTAAAATGTGCTAGGAAAATGCAAGTTATAGTTAGAACCTCAGTATCTGTAGATAAACATTACATTTCATAATAGCATTAAAGAATACAAAAAACATACATTTGTACTAAAGTATGGGCTGCCAGAATAATACCAGCTTTGAAGCACTGCCTTCACACACACACACACACACACACACACACACACACACCTTTGATGGACATGTAAATTGTTTGTAAGTTATTAACAATACCAGTAGAGAACAGAGAGAAGCACAAATAGGAGTTTGGCAAAATGCACACCTTGCTTGATGTGCCTAAAGCAATCTGTGTGTAATGAGCTGGCTGAGGTGTCTCTGAGTCCTGGGACACACATGCTCAATCTACTTCAACGCTGAGCTCTACTACAATGCATATAAATGGCCATAATAAGATGTGCATAAAAACCCCTCCTTCCAGAAGGTGATTCCAGTCTCTGTTGAATTCTAATGGCCTCTTCAGTGGAATCCCAGTGTTTTTTGTGCCAAAGCTCATGTTGATCATTTTGATCATGATTATGAAGACGGACATGTTTATTATTATTATTATTATTATATTATGTATTATTATTACAAAGTTTAAATAATTCTAGTAAACATAATTTATTTATTGATTAAATCCCTTCCACAACATATCCAGCCCCATTTGTCCTTGACAGGGTTTTAATCAATCGACCCCTCTTTCTCCCAGTAACACCAGTTACATCTGCAGCCCGCAGTGTGCATCGCTCTGCATCCGAACTAGTCCGTGTGATTCGCTCAACAGGATAGTGGAGGGACTCCTTGCGCATCCGGGATTTTACGAGTGGTTTAGGCTAAGGGACATTAAAAACTCTGTTTGGGGATAAAATGCTAGGTACGGCCGCGCAGTTATTTTAATTGTATGTACTTTTACGCTTGAGCTGAGAAACGCGTGCGTGTGGCAGGGATTGGAATTGGTCGAAGTGGTGTCCACGCGCGTGGTCGGTGTGAACTGACAGGCACGAAGAACGAAGAATCTCTCGCAGTGGGAGAACCTCGGTCATTTTTTGCAATGGCACAGTCGCAAAATGGATCTAATCTTACTGGGAACTTTACGAACCAGTTTGTCCAGCCGCCCTGGCGTGTCGCACTCTGGTCGGTCGCCTACAGTTCCATCTTAGCGGTTGCGGTCTTCGGTAATTTGATCGTAATATGGATCATTCTGGCGCACAAGCGAATGCGCACCGTGACCAATTACTTTCTACTCAATTTGGCATTTTCGGACGCGTCCATGGCCGCCTTCAACACTTTGATTAATTTTGTTTACGCGACGCACGGCGATTGGTACTTTGGGGAATCGTACTGTAAATTTCACAACTTTTTCCCCGTGACCTCTGTGTTTGCAAGTATTTATTCCATGACTGCGATAGCTGTTGACAGGTAAAGTGTGTGTGTGTGTGTGTGTGTAGTTAAATTCTGTGTACTGAGAAAGTGCCTAGTGCAAATGCTATCAAAAAATCTTATGGTGGAACTCATTGCAACCATCAGAAATCAATGACAGTTTTTGTTGCTTGGGCTCAGTACCTGAATATTTAGTGTTATCCACTGGTTCAGTACCTGAATATTTAGTGTTATACTCTGCGTTCTGAAACAGGTGGTGTTTAGGATGTTAAGAAGCACATAATATGCTTCATTATACTTCAGCACTTATTGGTTCACCCTGTTACCACATCAGCTCACACTTTTGGGAAGGAAACACTTTAGTGAGCTCCGCTGTCAGTGCCACACACCCATGTCACCACGTTTCACTGAATAGGGGGAGTGTGCTTCGGCTCGTCAGCAGTTTTTTCTCGCTCTACATTTTCCCTTTCCACAACTGTAGTGCAAGTTTATCTTCACTTCATCAGCACAAGTAGCACATAGTTTATGATATAACATTAATGTGGTAAGGTGAGCATCTTTATTAAAGGTTTTGGCTGTTTGATAGAGAATAAGTTGTACTGTATCAGCAGTTCATTATTTCCGTTATCATGAGATTGCTATTTGGTGTACAAGATGCTGGTGGCATAAAACCACAATTAGTACTTTGCATTTTGTATGCAAATACTGCTTTAACAAATAAGATCGTCTTGTCAGTTTTATAGAGAGCAAGAGAGTGACAGAGAATGAGGGAGAAGAAGAATCAGTGAGAGGAGAACTGTTAAAATGGCAGTGGTGGCAGTGGAGAGGGAGGGAGAGAGAGAGAGAGAGAGAGAGAGAGAGAGAGGGAGGGAGGGAGAGAGAGAGAGAGAGGGAGGGAGAGAGAGAGAGAGAGAGAGAGAGAGAGAGAGAGAGAGAGAGAGAGAGAGAGAG
>JAOXYF010000006.1:18527562-18551875 GCA_028565775.1 Sternarchorhynchus goeldii | reverse complement strand
AGGTCTCTCAGATCTAAGTATTGCTTCTTACAATTAACATCATCACATACAAATGACCCTTCTGTGTCACCCAACTGGAGGTGAGTAATTGCTGCAGGGTGGCCTGACTGACTGACTATCTATCTACATGTTGATTTTGCTGAGAGAGAGAATGTGGTTAAAGCATGCAATTGCTGTTGAAATGATCCATATTTCAGGTTGGTCTAGAGGGAGACTACCATCTCCATTTTAGAATAGAAAATGCATGCATGCCATGATGTGATGTCCTGCTGACAGGTTATGCACCATTTTAATTCGTTATCCTGCAACTGCGCATTACAGCAATGGCATAGCCAGAAACTTAGTAGGCTTCTGCAAAAGTTAGTTGTCACAAATAAGCAGAACTTCAAACCGCAATTGATATATTGCTAGCGTTTAACTGCATACAACAACATACTATAACAGGCTTTGTTTTACATTGTCAGAATCCACAGCATCAGTTCTGCATTTTTTCAGACTGTTAAGCTGCCTGGGCAAAAGTAAGGGCGCTTTCAGTTTGCCTGAAAACCCAGTCGGCAATTCAGCGATTCTGGGCTCGTATGGACGGCGTTTCCCCACTGTCCCGAATTTAGCGCATTGATGTCACAAAACGGAGCAATCACTTAACCACGCGCGGCACAGGCAGTGGATAGCTTCTACACGCGAACTGAAGTCTCCTGATTTCAGACTTTGTTCTCTGGACCTCACTCAGGCTCAGAAACGGCTTTCACATTTGACGAAATGTACTGAATTCGCAGGCCAAGCGGTCGTGGGTCCAGAAAAAAAGCAGGTGTAAAACCGGCCTGAGCGAATCAATCACACAAACGCTAGCTAGATACATTCAAACTACAAGGAACTCCAAGTTGTGGAAGTACATATTAAATCAAAACACAAACAGGGACTGCAGAAAGAGCAGTCATTTATAGGCAAACGACATGGTAGGGATAAGGATTAGTAATAACAAAACTACGCTTACCGTATGATGCGTGCTGTATTCTCGTCTTCTGGGCCCGTCTAGCTAAGCCCATTCAAGCGGACCTGTGGCTTTCCCCCTGCTCTCCAGCACAGATATGTGACCAAAAAAACCAAAAAAGAGACAAAATGTCAAATACTTGAATTATCCATGTGGAGATATGATGCATGACATGACCAGAAATTGCCATATTTATCCCAAGAACAATAAGCATTTGTATTACACCCTCGATTGTATTTCTGTCCACTTTGATTGGAAAGGTTTATTTCAAGTAACTGATTACTAAATGGTTGGTTTGGATGAGGCCTAGTGTAAATGGAACTGTCTCATCCATTGATTAATGTGACAAATTGCAGTGTAAACTCTCCAGAGAAAAGCCATTCATTTGACCCCAAACAGGGATTTCTGGTGCTGGAGATCACCTGGAGACTGTTTCTTCAGAATTACTTGCCCCCCCCCCACCTTTTGCAACTTCCCAGTTATCTGCTTGGGATGCAACTGTACACACTTGTGGAATTACGCGGACACGGATGCGACGACATAAACGAAAGAAGAATTTTTACCAGATTTTTAAAAAGTTGTTTAGCATATGTTATATATCCAGTTGAATTGTAAATGCTTTACATCTTATTATAACGTCTGATCTTCAGTTGTAAGTCCACACTGTCTATAGCAGTATAATTTCTACCTTAAAATAAATCGCATACCTGTACCGATCCTGGAAGACTGGATTAGGTTGTTGGCTAATAAAACCCTCCATTAGCTGCACAAAAAAGCAACCGTGATTCCAGTGTACATTTTGCTTTCGGTATCCGCCGGTCCCTATTTCAGAAATATAGACTGGACATTATTTATTAATATTTATCATTATCCAGCACGGTATGACTTTTATTTTGACACACTTCTTTTCCTTGTAACTTATAGCTTTAACTTGTCACGTGAGGACTTTTCGGCGACTCAAATTGTAAGTCGATGCTGAATTTTTAAACTATTGCTCTATAGAAGTGTTTCTATATAAAGGATTACATCGCTCTAAGTAAGCCATTACAAATATTTCGACATTGGCGTCTATGTTTGCTCAACTCTGTATTTTGAAGGACCAGTGCAATGAAGAGCTTGCTAGTTTAGGCTAGATAGCTACCTCTCTAATTTTTTTCTTGCTTTATTTTTGTTGTCATTCAGGATATCATATCATATAGACTTTTATAGATGTACTGATTCAGTGTTCTGGGGTAACGCCAAACCAACTAAAAAAAGTCACAGTGTAGTTACTGGTGGACTGCACTATGTGACTAATTTAGAAAATACTGCATGCACCTTGCTCACAAGCAAGCAACACAAAAGTTTCTTGGGTGGGTTTATACGAGTTATACATTCATCCAGCCGACCTTAACTGCTGTTACAGGCTCCAGCTACAAACCATGGGGAGATTGGACGGCAAAGTTATCGTCTTGTCTGCAGCGGCCCAAGGGATCGGGAGAGAGGCTGCTATAGTAAACATTTCTCATTGTGTTTTTTCCCACCTTCTGTTCTCTGACATTTGCCGTTACTGTATACCACGACAGGCGTATATTGCAAAATTGTTGTCATAAAAAGAGCAATAAATGGTCGTTGGCCGTGACGTAGACGGCCGTGACGTAGCACTTTGGAGTTGTTGTGAAACTCTCAAGCGTTTTCAAGTTGCTCCCAGAAAGGTCTGCAGCTGTCAAACTGAGTGACTATCACTGGCCTGCTAGCAGATCAGGGTTAAAAGGATAAAGGTGGGTTTTTTGTTCAGCAGACAGTGTCTGGGGGGGGGTGTTCGCTCACGTTTTACGAGTTTGACATGCTGCAGCCTTTCATGTGAAACAGTCATCTGGATTTGTGCTTTAAATAATAAAAGTATTAAAGTCAGGTTTGCTGCAGCCCCAGGTTCAGGAGCAAATTGTCCAGCTATTGAATAAAACACCCGTGAAAATAAAGCTTTTTGCCTAACAAGCCCATTTCTGTGAATACGTCAGACACAACTTAAATGCAGGAGAAACAGGCAATTCGCATGCAGTACGAAATGGCATTTATATGTAGTGAAACAGATTCCATGTTGGTGAACAAAGCAGATTATGGGCAAACAAACAAATTTCATGACAGGAATGGTATTTGGCATTTTACACTCCCTTGCTTATCAGGAAGATGAACAGTTAAAGAACGTTTTCATTTTAGCTCTACAAAATAGCCCCAAACCTGCATACTCTCTCCCGTCACGTGAAACCGCACTTGGTTTTGGTAATTACATGCAAATTAAACCTGAAATGCATTTGTTTAGGTTTTTGCCAGGGAGGGAGCTCAAGTCACAGCTACAGACATCAATGGCGAGAAACTCAAAGACTTGGAAGGCATTCCCGGTTAGTGTTCTGCTGCCATCTAGTGGTGTATTGCTAGTAGACGGGCATTCTTCATTTGATAAATGTCCTCACTCCTGCTGCCCACTTCTTGATGCATTAGAATGCTTTTTTATCTTCCTGTTCAAGTGATCCAGACAGGTTACAGTACACACACAAAAACACAGAAGTTTAATGAAGTTTAATTGTTTCCCCCCCAGTGCATGCCATTTTATCCAACATAGTTTGTACTCAATATCCAATCACTGAGCTCACACGTCTGTAGTTCACCTCCACACACGCCTAGGATCACGTTACAGACCACTGATCATATTCTTTTCTAGGTGCCATCCTCTCAACCCCTGTGCAGAATGCATTTTTCTACTTTGGATCTAAATATGGAAATATTTTAGAATTGTTGCAGTTCTCTTTCTTTGTTTTGTCTAGGGATCAAGACTAAAGTTGTTGATGTAACCAAAAAGGAACAAGTAGAGGCACTGGCTCAGGACTTCAGCCACGTTGACGTGCTTTTCAATGTGGCTGGGTAATCGTTTCAGATTTGTATAAACCTCAAATGTAAACTCAATTTAGAATCTTCATTTCTTTTTTTTCCCTGCTATATTTTCGGTGTGCTGTGTCAATGTCCAAATATGTGCATTTTCGAACCTGCAGTCCCACTGCACGCCTTTCTGTAAAGTGGAGTCGTTCCTGCAGTTGATTTGATCCACGAGTTGTCCTCTCCAGGTTTGTCCATCACGGTTCCATCCTGGACTGTGAGGAGGCAGATTGGGACTTCACCATGAACCTCAACGTACGCAGCATGTATCTGATGACCAGGGCCTTCCTGCCCCAGGTGACCTGATCCCTTACTTCTGCTGAAATAACCATGCTTTGTTCCTCACTCTTAGTCTCAAGTTTGTTTTATTCATACACATTCATTTTCCTTTTTGTTCATTGCTGTCTGGGATTACATGTCAGAGACAAGAGCTTAATCCCTCTTAGAAAAGAGTGCAAAATGGAGAAACAGCAAATTGCCTGGTTCCAACAATTCTAGGTCACTAATGATTACAGACTGAATAGTTCCATTACATGATGGAAAAAAGCAGATTTTTTTTTAAGTATTCAGTACGAGGAGGTTGTACAGGTGGATGTACTGTGAAATTAGATTTGAAGGTTCTCAAACTAACCTTAGGATCTGCTGAGATTAAAGTGACTCTGGACCTTGTTCAAAGAGCATGGTAAATGTAATCACTTAGGTACAGATTCATAATGTAATCACTTATCTAATGCCGGTTTACCTAGGTAGAGATTCATACTGGAGCATTCTAATTTGATTTTCAAGTTTGCTTATCCATACAGATGCTAGCTCGCAAGTCTGGAAACATCATTAATATGTCATCTGTGGCATCTAGCATTAAAGGTATGAATAATCTATTTCAGATATATTCATATATTTGGCAGAGTGTATATATTATTTATTTGTGCCTCATGCCCTGTTCTGTATTATGCTGACCAGTCCTTTAGCTGGAGCAGATGGTCCACATTTGCACTCTTAACTTTGTTCCCAGCACACCTGCACCATCCCATAAACGTGAACCGTCTTGAGGGCTGGCCTGGAAGCCGCCGCTGGATTCCCAGCATGTTGGATGAGCACAGATCTTGTGGTTGTCGTGATCTGAGTTGCGCGTTTGTGTCGTCTCCCCAGGTGTCATAAACAGATGTGTCTACAGCACGTCTAAAGCTGCAGTGATTGGCCTAACCAAGTCAGTGGCTGCAGACTTTGTCCAGCAAGGAATCCGCTGCAATTGCATTTGTCCTGGTATGCTGCTAAATACCACTGTCTGGTTTTCCAGAGACACAATAATAATAATAATAATATTTATTATCATCATTTTATATAATACCTTTCATACATTTTAAATGTTACTTTACTGTGAATTTTTAAAATACTGAATTTTAAATGTAAGAAAATTAAATTCAAATAATGTTAAACGATGTACTCTTGTTTCGGGGAAATAAAGACTCCCTGTTGACACTATAAATCCATCCAGCACTAGGCTTGATTACTTGAGTTGCATGTTTATGTATGACCAGACCGTTTTAGCTTCAGCGCTATGCTTTGGCCCTTCATTTTCTCACAGGTACTGTTGACACACCATCGTTAAGAGAACGAATCCAGAACCAACCCGATCCCGAGCAGGTACCTGCAGTACAACTGTGGCTTTCTATGAATCGTCTAGACCGTTCTACTAAAAAAAAAATAAATAAATAAAAATAAAGCTATGGGTGGCCAACACTGGGTGACAAGCTTATGGTGACCAGACAGCAAGCTAACTGCCAGTTCGGTCTTTAGAATTCTTGCCATTCTGGGGAGAGTCACGTGTAGGTCTGCTGCCTTCGGATTTTAGGCTTACAAAGACTTTATGGCCCGTCAGAAGATAGGACGGCTGTGCACTGCTGAAGAGGTGGCTCACCTGTGTGTTTACTTGGCCTCCGATGAGGTGAGTCCATTCCCAGAGATATACATCCTGTAGAAAACAAGCTCATTATATTCCATATATTTGATAGTGTTGATAATTACGTGGGTTGCATTTCTTGCATCCGAGTCTCAAGTTTGCCTGGCTAAAAACATTGAAACGAATGGGCTTGTTTTGCAGTCTGCCTATGTGACTGGTACAGAACTCATCATCGATGGAGGATGGAGCAACTAAATATTTCATACTTGGAATGAGTACTTAAAATGAAGTGGGGTAACTTTCAGTAGCTCAGCTGTTGATTTGAATATGATTCTCATCACATTTGATGCATACAACACATCTTATGGCGATCTAATGAATTAATTTTTTTTAATGAACTAAAATGTCTTGCACAGCACTAAAGAACCACATCAATTTGTTTCCCATGATTAAGAGTATTGTTATAACGATTTTCTAAAAAGGGAAATTTTGTGATTTTCTAGATTACTTTTCTATTCCACCCTTATGATTAATGCAACGGAACCATTGTGTTGCCATAAAGAATATAAAACAAACGGTGAATGAATCTGCAATATATGATCTTGAAATAAATCTGGAGTTTTATTTCATCTTTGGCTTTGTCGGGTACCATCACGTCAACTCCGAGCACATTTGTAGGAGGACCCTCCTGGATAATCTCTTTACCCCAGTCAAGGTTTTTCAAATCCGTTATCCGATACCGGCGCATACAGACACCGGCACGTATACCGAGTGAGTAGCTGCATGCCAAATCCTTGCATTTATTACCACGCGATATTCAGACTGGACTCGATTACAAACACAGTGCGATTCAAAACGAAATGTGACAATTCTCATAATCCTGTCTGGTTTACGACCAACAACGCTGGATTGCATTTAGGTGATCTGGACATACTAGTTACACTTGCGAGATAGCAGGTAAAAGATTTGTGAGGTTGTCTGAGATCTGACGGTATTTAGCGAGAGCTAAACTACGCGCAAATCTGAGCGTAATGGCATTAAGTAACATTATAACCGCTCAATGTCTTCCAAATTCACATTACACAGTATTTAGCTAGGTAGCTAATATCCTTAGCCGAGCAGCTGAGTTAGCCTGGTCTAGCTAACTGTTAATTTAAGCAATTTAAAACGACCATATGCCGCATTTCTGTCTACTGATATCCAATATAGTCTCACACCGGTTAGGTATCTAGATTAGCTAGTTAGTTAAAATAGCTACATTATTCTGTCAAAATCGGAGTAACGTCATTTGAATCAAAAAGTAACGTTATTTCCTTTTAACAGTTATCCGACTTTGTCCTAGCTAGCACAAAAACAAAAAGCTGTTTCTGTACGGAATATAAAAGTGCGTTGTTGCTTTATAATATCAGGAATATCATCAAGATTGGTAGTATCCTGTGCGTCTACATTCGCACCTGTGTCTAGATTCGGATTATCTATTGTGGGCGTGGCTTACACCAATGGGAAACGCGTCTTGATGGGAGCGCTTCCTTAGATTAAAGCCGTCAAAGTCTGCACACAGAGACGCGAAAACTTTATATTCAGTTCAGTACTTTGTGCTCAAGCCGTTAAAGCGGTTCGCCATTTCAGTACGCGAGTGTACAGCTCGCACACAAACTCAGACGTAGTAATTTATTCACGTCATGTGACCAATACCTTCGCACCACCACCGTTAAAGACCCACTACTAATTAAAAGCCCCATTCCCCAACATTTCTGTACTTTTTGTGGCACTTACCTGTCCAATCCAGAAGAGTTTGGTGACTGCTTTTCTCAGATACACCCACTAAACCTGGCAATTGATTGATTGATTGATGAATTTAAGCAGGTGAATCACCCAACCACACTGGATGCGTGCCCTCTCAGGCCAAAGTTTATCGCCACAGTGCAACGTTAACTAACATTAAACACACCTGATTCAACTCGCTAATCAAATGGTTAACAGGTGTGTTTGAGCAGAGCAATCACCAAACTCTACTGGACTCTGGTCCTCCAGAACTGGACTTTGACACCCCTCCCTTAGATTATGTGCAAATTGCTGTTGTTTTTCATTAAATAAATAAACATTATTATTATTATTATTATTGTTGTTGTTGAATAATAAATATACTAATAAAACAATGATTAATAATAATAGTTGATTAAAGTAAAAGAGATTATTGCAACACAAAGGATAATAGCAACATCATTTTTAAGAAGTTGAAGTTATTGTGAAATATTATCATCTCTCACTATAAGATTAAAAAAAGCTTCAGCCGCAAATGTGGCTTCGTGTCACACACTTCCGCAAAAAGAATGACTTCCTGCGAGTTGTAATTGAGTAGTGTAAACACCCAGGTAGTGAGCAGCACCAGGTATGAGGTTCACCGGCGGTCAGTTCACTACCTGACCCAGTTCCGCCATGGATAACGGACCGGCGTCATCCCACTCAACCTGCTCACAGAGGACGGAGGGCGAATCTCCTGTGGTGGGAAACCATGCTGAGGTAAGACCTGCTTTCACGTGAAGGTGATTTTCTCTCATATAGAATTTACAGCAAGATTACATACTTCTTGCTGCATGGCTTTGAATTTATACAAAGGCTTGGGTTTTACCTGGCAGCTGCTCGGATGAGTAAAAATTCTCTTCTTATATAAAAAATATACACACGCGTATGTTATATGTTTGTAAGAAACCTCAGTACAAACCAGAGGCTTTGACGCTGCTGGTACAGCCTGAAAATATGGTTTCTAATATCCCTCTGTGGTAGGAACTGATGTCATTTATCAGCATGGGAGAGGCTGAAGGTACCCTGCTGGGTTTGCTTTAGCTCCCCTCCTGCTTGGTTCTCAGAGGAGCCATTTCTGTTTTTTTCCCCCCGTTAACCTCCTTTACCTTCTGCTCTGGTTTCTGGTTGCAGCATCGCCTCGCCGTCATCCAGGCAACGGCTGGGGATGCCGACGTGCCTGGCACCACCCTCCTGGAGGAGGCAGCACCACCCGTCTCGGGAGTGGCCCTCTCGGTGGACGCCTGCACCAACACGGACCCGCCACACCGGTGCTGCGCTTGGCTCCGGCGCTGGTGCCGCTGGCCCCCGAGCGGACGGCTCGCTCTCCTCGTCACTAACGGTCAGCCTGGGGGTGAAATCAGAAGGGGATGGGCGTAAGGATGCACAGATACAGCCTTCTCCACTATCAGAACGACACCGACTACTGCAAGAGACCAGCACTGCTTTCAATTAAGCAGTGGACAACTGTACAGAGTTTATAGGGCAGAGTTGCAAAAGTGTCAACTTGATAACAAATACTGTAACTGATAAGTGGTGTGGTTGTGATGGATCATATTTGCCTACATTGTAATAGTTTCATGCCAGTTCTTACTTGGTTCTTTTGTTTGCCAGAAGTGTAATTCTGTCATTGGCTGGAATGGAAAATAACTCCCCGTCTAATGGGTGTTGAAAATGAGCTCCCACACCCTGTATTAACACATGTATTAAGTGCTAATTAACTTGGGGAACTGGTTGAGGTTCAGCTTTAACGTTTCCCTGCTATATTTGCGTACTCCCACAGTGACTATGGCCGCAGTGTCTTTCGGGGTTGTGTGGTCCATCACCGAGAAGGAATGTCTCCCTGGAGGGAACCTCTTCGGGCTGTTCGCCGTGTTCTTCTGTGCTGTTGTTGGGGGGAAGCTGGTGGGGTCCCTCCGCTTCTCCAACGTACCACCCCTCCCTCCACTCCTCGGTTAGACCCTCTTGTTCACCCTCTTACACACCTACTTATTCACCCTCTTTGGTTCCATTTGATCCACCTCACTCTCACCCCACGTTTCTTTCAGTCACTCTCATCTTTTGTTTTCTTTTTGCTGATCTTTAATCTGACCATGAGACGCTCCCTGCTCGCTTGGCTGGGTGACGGTGGGACTGACAGTCTGTGGACCACATTGTGGCCTTTTCAAGTCGATGCGTACATCAAAAAAACTCCATGTATTATTCCAGCTCTACAGACAGACTCTAGCTTCTTGTCTTCTATTTTTGATCTGATCACACTTCTGCTGCCAAGCCACAGTGTGTGATCAATGTTCTATATTAGTTTCTCATGATCACAACTAGCTCACTGGCATGTCTAGTCTGATTGATATCTATGATCTTTGGTTACTGTGCTTAACAGGGGAACCACAAAGATAAAGCAGAAACAAACATGTGAGACTATGAGCATCTCTGTTGCAAGCTGATATAATCAGAGCTTTTAACTACAGTACATAAAACAACAGGAAATCAGTAATTTTGTAGTACAAAATTACTTAAGGAAAATCAGAACAGGTTTTTTTTTTTTTATCACAATGTGTTCATTTTGAAGTCACTGTAAAAATAGCATTCGTCTTACCAGCCGGAGGTTTGCTTGGGTTCTCATGTTTTTGCACGTGTCTACAGGCATGTTGCTGGCAGGTGTCCTCCTCAGAAACACTCCTGTGGTGACGGAAGCTGTCTACATCGACCATCGATGGTCTGCGTCTCTGAGGAACATCGCCCTGTCTGTCATCCTGGCCAGAGCTGGCTTGGGATTAGAGGTCAAGGTATGACACTCAGCTTCAGTCACAAGAGTGTTGGAGCAAGAGTTAGAGTATAATTATTATTGCATCTGTGTGTGTGTGTTCCAGGCCCTCAAAAAGCTGAAAGCAGTGTGTGTGCGTTTGGCCATGGGGCCGTGTCTCATAGAAGCGTGTACTATTGCACTGGTTTCTCACTTCCTCATGGGCCTGCCCTGGATTTGGGGCTTTATACTGGGGTAAGACGATTGGGGCTTTATACTGGGGTAAGGCGTTTGGGGCTTTTTACTGGGGTAAGGCGTTTGGGGCTTTATACTGGGGTAAGGCGTTTGGGGCTTTATACTGGGGTAAGGCGTTTGGGGCTTTTTACTGGGGTAAGGCGTTTGGGGCTTTTTACTGGGGTAAGACGTTTGGGGCTTTTTACTGGGGTAAGACGTTTGGGGCTTTTTACTGGGGTAAGACGTTTGGGGCTTTATACTGGGGTAAGGCGTTTGGGGCTTTTTACTGGGGTAAGACGTTTGGGGCTTTATACTGGGGTAAGGCATTTGGGGCTTTATACTGGGGTAAGGCGTTTGGGGCTTTATACTGGGGTAAGACGTTTGCCTGACAGTGGCTGTAACAGCTTGATCTCAACTGTGTTTTGTGTGGAATGGATGATTGTGAAAAAATCCCATTTTACCTCATCAGTGAAAATATGAATGAAAACTGTCATATAAACCTGTCAGGACTATTTCATTTATTTATCAAAAAAATCAGCTTTGAATGTTGAATGTTTAGACCTGGTTAGAGTACACAGAGACTGACTCATCTCTGTGGCCCCGCCCCGACTCCGCCCCGGCCCCGCTGCAGATTTGTCCTGGGAGCCGTGTCTCCTGCGGTGGTGGTCCCCTCCATGCTACTACTGCAGAAGGACGGCTACGGCCTGGAGCAAGGCGTCCCCACCCTGCTGATGGCTGCTGGCAGCTTCGACGATATCTTGGCCATCACTGGCTTCACCACCTGTCTGGGTGTAGCGTTTGCTATAGGTACCGGACCTTTCATCTCAGTTGGTGCATCGCTAGCCTGGATGCCACGCTTCACTGTACAACAGTAACACTCCTTGCAGTGAAGTGCTTGAATTGTGAGGAGCTCCTGCGTTTAATAACCATGGGCTGTCTGAGAACTGCAGACAGGCTTGGTTTAAAGGCATGTCTGTGACCTCCTGTAGGTTCCACCTGGTTCAACGTACTCCGAGGGCTTTTGGAAGTGATTGGTGGGATGACAGCTGGAGCAATGCTTGGTTTCTTTCTTCGTTTTTTCCCAAGCCCAGACCAGGTAAAACACACGTCTACACAGACTACGAGGATCTTAGACTCGAGCATGATGTTTCTAGCTCTTTCAAAAGTTTGACAGTGGTTGGAGTTTTGTGTTTTGCCATTTACACACGATGGTGTGGTTTCTTATGCAGAAAAGCCTGGCATCAAAGCGCTCAGCCCTGCTGCTGGGTCTCTGTGTGTTTGCTGTGTTTGGCAGTAATGCGTTTGGCCTCCCAGGCTCAGGGGGCTTGTGCACCCTGGTTCTGGCCTTCCTCGCTGGGCTGGGCTGGGGATCGGCCAAGGTCAGAACCCCACGCACCTCCGCGCCGGAGCCTCCCACTCGTCCATCCAACTGTCTTTCTTTCTCTCTCTGTGTTTATTCTATGGATCTGATACAGCTTCTTTTCTTTTCTGTACTCTTCCTCGCGCCTCTCTTTTCTGCCCATCTTTCTGTTTTTTTCGCCTTCCTTTCTCTCTTGCTTGTCTTAGTTCTGTTTCTCCTTACATTTGCATTCTCTCTCTCTCTCTCTCTCTCTCAAACTCTGCTGAGTGTGCGCGCACACACACACACACACACACACTCTCTCTCTCTCTCTCTCTCTCTCTCTCGATAGTCAGTAGTCGCACATTGTGAAAGATGTTTGCCTCAGAGCTGAGGGAGCAGTTACAGTTGAACCTTAACAGTTGACCTTATATATGCCGTCCGCTCTATGGGCCATAACATTTATTACACACATAAAAAATCCTTTGTGCACAGGCAGATACATTGCTGTACTAAGACTTAATCAAATATACACGTAAACATTCTCCTAGCTCAATTTATTTCATTCCCACTGCTATTTTAATTCATTTATGTCCAGTCAAAGAATCTCATTCAGACATGAATCTACTTAATTAATATTTTGATTATCTATTACTATACTGGGCACAGGACACATGCAACATACAGAACAAAATGATTTTAGGGCTTTTAACATTTCTGTCTGTCTCATGCAGCCTCTACCCATTCAGACGGTCCGTCTCCATGCCAACGGCTGACGTGATTTTAGGTCCTTGTAAAAAAGAACGGAATATGCTTATAAAATAGGACACCGCCGTGTCTAAAGGTGAGGTATCTTTGAGATGACACCTGTCTGTGTGTTTGCGTGTCCAGGTTCCTGTAGAGGACACAGTGAGTAAAGTGTGGGACGTGTTCCAACCTCTTCTCTTTGGGCTCATTGGTGCTGAGATCAACGTTGGTGCCCTTGACCTCATCACGGTGGGTGAGTGAAGGTCACTGTAGGCTCTCACAGCCACATCTGAAACTGTAACCAGATTAACGTGTTTTATGGCTCTAAGAAAATGCATCGCTAATTTAGCAGGAAATGGGTGTGTTTCAGATGTGATCTCTGTGTGTGTGTGTGTGTGTGTGTGTGTGTGTGTGTGTTCAGGCCTTGGTCTTGCAGCCCTCAGCATTGCACTCGCTGTTCGTATCGTCTTCACCTACATTATGGTGCTTTGCGCAGGGTTTAACTTCAGAGAGAAGCTTTTTATCGCTCTGGCCTGGATGCCAAAGGCCACTGTTCAGGTAAACATTTACATAAATCCCCAAAACAAAACCCACACTGTATAAACCAGCACAGCCAGAAGAATTTCATATTATCCTTAATCAGATAATATTAAAGCACCTGGACATGATGGATTTTCTACTGACTTTATAAACACCTTTGCACTTTAATTCATAAATTAGAAACTGCTATAATTAAACTGGACACAGAGAAGTTCTTTAATAATTAAATGGAAATTTCTCTTTGCCGTATTACATATATTAAGGTTTGGTTATTGGACTATAAAGGAATGAACTGTTCTACACTAACTCTGCTCATGGCTACACAGTACAGCTAAATAACAATGACACCAGCCGATACAACTCTCCTAGAACCCTCACACATCCATAACTGTTAATGAAAACTCCTCTGCAAAGGAGCACTCAAACACACACACACACACACACACACAATGCTGATGTATGTACTTTAATATTATTATGATTAAGTGTAAACATCAGTTATGTATGCAAGTATGTTTTATCCTTTTTCAATTTTATAGTGTTTACCATACAAAATAATAGAATATTTTAACCAAATAACATGAATTCGAGAGGTTACAAGGAGCAGGAATTTATTGTAAATGTACATTTGATATAAGGCGCAAGGTGATTGGTCAGATCTCTCTGCCTCGGCAGGCCGCTATTGGCTCGACCGCGCTAGACGTGGCACGGAGCCGAGGGGACGAGGTGGCACAGCGCTACGGCATGGACGTGCTGGGCGTGGCCGTGCTGTCCGTCCTGATCACCGCCCCCGCCGGAGCCCTGCTCATCGGGCTGTGCGGCCCGCGTCTGCTGCAGAGGCCCAAGGCTCGCGAGTGGGGTGAGAGGTCACGCACGTAGGAGTAGGGCCGGCACACGCCGGAACACTCGGATCGCCGAATATCCTGACTGTCGAAACCGAGTGCTTTTTGAAGTGTGA
The DNA here is from genome assembly GCA_028565775.1 of Sternarchorhynchus goeldii. NCBI lineage: Eukaryota > Metazoa > Chordata > Actinopteri > Gymnotiformes > Apteronotidae > Sternarchorhynchus > Sternarchorhynchus goeldii. Next base: position 18,537,707 of record JAOXYF010000006.1, on the reverse strand, counting down.
AACACGCCTGTGTTTTTCTGATGTCGACTGGCTTATTTAAATATGCCTGACGGGGTGACAGACATTTTTGGTTTAGTGTACATTCTCTGCTAGATACAATGACATGTTTTTAGACTTTGAACTTGTATTCAAAATGTTTGAAAAGCCAAATAGCACTTAAGTCATTTTGTCTGACATACTGCCTGCCAAACCTTTCAGGCTTTTAAAAACGTCTTTAATAAATGAACATGTTTGCTTAGTTGGTTAGCAGTAATGTAACATGTTTCTTCAGAGTGCGCCTTTGGGAACAATGAGCCCTGGGCACTTTATACTATGCCTTGACATCAGCAAAGATTTTCAACATTTTTAACACCAGTATGGAAAAAGACAATGGTTCGATTATTTTGACCAAGGCGGGTCTTCACACCAGGAAGACACTTCACTGAACATCAAGTTAAGTGGGACAGGAAATACCTTGTAAGAGTATACAAAAAACCTATGTAGATATTTTTTTCTGTAACTGAAAATAGTTAAAACCAAACCTTAACAAATGAGGGCTGTATCTCTTTACTGTGAAGTAAACAGGAGATAAGTTTGCTATCATTTCAGTAAGAAAGTGAACCTATTCAGGGTGCGTAGCAAAGTCAGGTTCTTAGGAAGGAAAGGTAGCACCAGTGTTGTTGTGCAGTGTCCTGCCAGGCCTGTTTTCATCACATACCATATCTGCTGTTTTCTGAATCGCAGCTATGAGTCAGGACGCACCGTCTGCATCGGACACGCCGGTCACCTATGACAGCGCTATATGAGGAGCCTCCCCGAACCGACTCCGCCTGAATACAAACGGCCGTATCCACAGTCGACCTCCGAAGGCAGAGATGGTTCCTCCTGTCCTGTCTAGGGGGCCTCCTTCCGCTGTGAAGTACTTGAAGTACTTCGGCGCTGGAGGCTTTGGCATAAGTGTGAATGAGATTTTCCAAGCCATCTGTAGTTAGGTCAGTGATAGGACCTCTGTAGCACAGGGTTAAAAAATTCCTGAGGAATTAAAGAACTGTACAAGTTTATGATTTACTAAGGGATCCTTCCATAAGTGTGTAGTTGGGAGGTATCAAGGTTTACACATCTTTTTCACTGCTCTCTTTTGTAGGGGTCTCCATACACGTTACTCCATTAGCAAAACCCAACAAGTACCTAGTCCCTGGTCGCTTTAATGTGCCTATTAACCCATCTTATAGATGCATTGTTAAGGTAAAGAGTTACACACCAATGCCGATCTATTAACCTCTACAGCATGAGCAGGACTTCATTTATATGACCCACTGTTTACTTATTTGACTCATTTCTATGAACTTGTTTGGTCTTTTAAATGGTAAATAATTGGTACAATACCTACTGCAGAACTTCTTCCTACGAGGTGTGTAAAATCCCCTCTTGTATTTGAAAGTGTAACAGTGCACCTGTATCATGGGATGCAAATGATATTAAAATAAGGGCCTTTATAGGTCACGTGTGTGTACCATCTTTTGTGTTTCAGAAATGGTTCCACAGCAGAGCCATGAACACTAATGCTCATGAGCTGCAATGTCTTTACGATGTACAAGTAAACCGGAATAGACGTTTGAGCAGTACATTACGTTTAATAAAAAATAGGCACATTACTTATGACCATATGAATGACAATCTCTGAATAATTCAGAATCAGAATGTTCTGGAAATAGATTTTAACAATAGCAAGTATCTGACGCTTGATAAATAATTTAATGTTTCAGTATCGCCATGGTTACAGAAAAGGAAACAACAAGAAGTTACTGTTAAAAAAAAATGATCCCAACGATGTATGCCAGTGAAGTTTAGGAAAAGATTTTGAGCTTTTGGAGTGGGCTCAGTAGGTTGTTCAAGCAACAACCGACCCTTACGACCACTGGCAGCGAGAAGCTGTGGGCTACTGAAGACGACCAGCAACTTCAGACACCATCCGCAGAAGAATGGAGGTAATTAAAAGAGACTTGTACTAGCACAGAGTTTGCCTGACGGGGTCACTGTGGTCCAGTTATATTGCACACTTAATCCAATTAACATCAGAACATAAGAATTAAAGAAGTAGTAACAACATTAATGATAAACCCTCTCTCATGGACCAGCAACAGTCTCTACAACATCAGACCCAGTTCTTCACAACACAGCAATGTGGCAACATTCTTAAAAGATTTACAAAACAAAAGACAAAAATGAGAGGCAAACTACGTTAGGCAGGATGAGGACAGTGGGCAAAACCTACATTTTACAAACAAACAAAAAAATAAACGTAAGAGCACTTGTTCTCCTCTCGGCTCAGGTAAGAAAACCGGTTTAGAGGATCTTCTTCTTCAGCACGAGCGGCCCAACGTTGTCCCCGGTCAATTCGTTGTGCTTTATGTGCGATTTGTCACAAACAGGAAACTGCAACGAGAAACAGTGCTGTATTTGGACCTAATAATGAGTGCAACAAATGGCAGTTTTTCAAATGAGCCAAATGTCATGGTCTGTTCTAGGGACTCTGCTTAACTCTTGTATGCATATTTAAAAACAGGAAGCCAAAATCCTTCTGGTCACATGCAAAACATTCACGGCTGCTTTCTGTTAAATCCAACTTCCTCCCTTAGATACTAAATATTTGCTCAAATATGGGACATTGTTAAAATACAGTTTTAAGTCTACGACCAGCATCTGAATGAGTCACTAACATGTACAAGAATTAACTGCTTCACCCATTTTATTATTTTTTTGTTAGTGCCAAAGGGTGTCTGGCTGTTGTCCAACACATAAAACTAGTACAAACAAGTCTTTGTATTCCTAGTCGTGTTCGGTTTAGCTTACATGCAATGATTGTAGCTCTGCAAAAAATCTTAATTTTTATACATTTATTTACACTGCATGTACAGTGTAATGGACATGGAGATAAGGAGGAAGATCTTCTGGGCCCTGCATCACTTACCGTTTTGGAGCGCCAGCATCTACAGTAGCAAACATTTGGGCTTCTTAAGTCCTCAATGTCTATCTCATTAACCACTTTGGGGTTTTCCTTTTGGATCTTCAGGTTTATGAGGCAGTCCCTCTGTTTTTTCCTTCTGGGTAGGAAGGGCCTGATGGTAAGGTAGCCCAGCAGGGCCAAAATTCCTAGCAGAGGCAGCAGACGCAGCCACTCTGAAACTGAGAATGCGCACAGAGAGACCTGGGTCAAGGTACAAGGTTGTCTGTGGACTTCTGCTAGTGAGAGAACGCGAGGATCATTATCGTGCTTCAGGAAAGCCAGGTTTCAGGAAAGGGCTTGGCAAAATGACTTCCCATTGCATCTAAACTAATTACAAACAGATCAATAAGAGCATGCATAACACATACACTGTTGCAGGAGGTGGGTTCATATTCCCCATGATTCACATGGCGATACTGCGATGTAAACCATGTAAGACTATTTATTTAAACAACTATAAGCCAATTAAACTCTAACTTCAAATTTAAAAAAATGTAACAGGTCAAAATCGCAAACGACTATTCAAATAAACCATTATTGAAGCTATAGCTATACTTTCACGGCAGGCAATTAACTTCAAAGCAAATATAGCACTACTTAAGATTTAGCTTCCCTGATATTAACAGACTAAAAGCATCTCGCTTTCCTTTGACTTCTCATTAAGCTTTACAAATTCTAGGCTGCCGACAAACCCGAGGCAGAGGTGCAAGCTGCATCCTCTAACAGCGATCTGTCCGGTATAGGACAGATCGCCCACAGGTATGGAGGTTCTATAGTTTTGCAATAGGTAAACACCCTGTGGCACTTAAATGACAGTAAATATGCGCCAAGTCTGAGTCATGCGAATAAACGCATGCGTCAAATTAGAAGGTTCCCTTTTGTTGCCTCAGGTTAAAAAAGCATGTTTTGAGGAAAGATAAGGACAAACACAAATTAAATGTCATCACTAGTACAAAACTACTTAGGTAAATATGCATGCTAACTAGCTTAGTAAATATAAACACCCACAACTTATAGCTACCTAAATAAATAAGCAATTAAAGCGTATTTTATCCTTGCTTCTTAAATAGTATAGCTAGATAAAAATTAAGAGCAAAAAAAGAATTAAGTATTACATTAAAGTATTAAAAGTATTACGTTACTTTTTTGACTGTGAATTATGTTAAATGCAGGAGTAAAATTTGTTTGCTAGATAGCAACTCGGCTGTAGCTGTCTAACTAGTCAGATAACACAGAAGTTAGAGTAATATAAAAGGGAATGCAAAATATAATTACATGAATTATACTGGGTATACACGTTTTAGCAGAAATGTATACGCCAAGACACCAGGTCCAGTGGTGCCTGGAAATTTGGTGGCGTTCACATTTTTACCGATTATGGCATATTATTTTCTTAAATATAATACACATACCGGTTAATCTTGCAAAGCCTCCGATCGTTTCTGGTAGTGGCAACTTCTTAAGATAGGCTGGTAGCTGTATCTTAATAATTCTCGAAAGAGTTTCTAACACCATGTTGAATGATTGTGTGCAGTTTTAATTCACTCGAAGCAAGATATTTCCTGACGTTTTACGTCATCGCGTACATTTAGAAGCGCAGTCTTTACGTGACTGTTACAGGAGGTTTACGGTAACGTTAGTGAGCAATAGCGTAGAACTCGATGGTGAATGTACGCAAGTAGACGCCACGGCGCAAAAAAAAGCACAAGCCAATCAGCGACCGCAGAGTTGGTGCTTTTCTATTGGTTTACGTTATTGGTCAAGCCCAGTTTATTATCAACATATGCAAATATGTTTTTTTTTTTTTAAAAACGTGAAACAAGTCTTCAGTTCTTAAAACGAAGTATGAAAGCACTAAAAACAAACAGTTAAAAGCTACTGCAGGTTAGTTTTTAAATGATATCCAACCACATTTTATCCAGTGCTCCTTTGTGGTGTACGTTTTGCCCGAGTCTGTTCCACTGCAGTCATGAGCCCCGACAGAACTCACAAGCAAGTTACTACATGAAAGATTTATCTCAACTTTCCCGACTTCCCACTGTGCAGATTTTAAAAACAAATAATTATTTTCAGTGAACATATTTACAATAAGGGCTGATTAGAACAGCCTTACATAAAGATCGCGCATGTCAGTACTGTTTAACTTAGATAAAATGTGATGTCCAACCTAAATCTTTATTGATATAATATGAATTTGTCTGAGAAATCCGATAACATAAAGAAAATCCAACATGTTTTTTATTAGTTGTTTCGCGTATGACTACAATACCCATCATGCCCTGCATTATTGGTCTTATGCAAAAATCCCCTGTGTCATTTACGGTTTATTTAAATTTTATTTACACTTCACGGTTTGAAAGATCACGTCTAAGCGGATCATAAGTTTGGACGGTAAAGTTCGCCGCGGGTTTCGTAATTAGTGAGAAGAGGTCGTTTTCCTAAAAACAGGCATTTATCAAAGCTACCTTAGTTTTGAACGTTTCGGTGCGTCGCTGTCCGTGTCATTGGTGAAGGTCCGAAGATGTCTCATACTAGACTGTTTACCCGGCTGCTCTGTAAGTAGATAACAAATTAACGTTGTTGCATGTAGAAAACACGTTTTGCTGTTTGTTCAGTTAAACAACAACAACAAAAAAAACAGCTAATCCTACCTCACCCCAGCAGCCGTGGACAAATTATCGCACAACATTGCTAGTGAGCAGTTTGCTAGGCCACGGTCATCTGCTGACTAGCTAATGAACTTTCACCTTTATATGTCAGACGGAGCTTGGTTTTAGTTTTCCCAGTCCTTGGGTCTCTTGTCTTGTATTTCAGCGGTTTAGCTAGCTAGGAAATAAGATTTACCGGTTCAGTTGTATTATAAGATGCTGGTCAGTTTAGGTAGTTAACCTAGCTAGCTCTCTTTGCCATCGTATTTAGTCGGTATCTCAAATACAGCTACTTATAATTCTTCATGGGCACATGGCCACCTTTTAACTACAGAATAAATTCACATTGCTGGAGCGTATTAGTTGGCTAGTATTAGTTAGCTATCTTATGTGTTATGGCCCGTTTTATTGTTTGGCATTGGTGACAGTGGTTGCTGCACTTCTGACCTGTAAAAAGTTATTAACTACGTTGTGGGTTGTGGGATTTGACAAGCTACCCATACCATGGTCTATATGAAGAAAATATCTAACAGTAGTTAAGAGGAGCCAAGAACAATCTAGAGTTGTGCAACTTTGTACAGAGTTTAGTCAATTCTGGAAGATGGACTCAGCTAAACTGAAATCCTTCATATTGACTAATTTTCCATCGCCATATCTCCATTCTTTTAAGAAACCACGTTTCTAATTGTCGATCTAACTGCAGGTGGCGAATAAAAATTTCTTCACGATTAACCCAGGTTAAAGCACGAAGATCCAAGACCACTTTTTTCAAGAGTGGCCTGTCCAGATATTTTTGGTTTCCATCTTCATTTTACTGTATTTTGTAGCTTGAACAGCAACACTAGACTTTAACTAAAGCTTACCATCACATCTGACATATCTGTGAATGTATTAGTTAGAACAGTGTTTAAAAAAAAATGCCTCAGGAGTCTTGCCTCAGATTCTGCACTATATAACAGCAATGATTATTGGTTAATCTTCATGTGTGCTGCAGTACTGTTAGCCTTCTGAGGTGAGGTGCCTCTCCATGAACACATGTTGGCGCTGTTGCTCCATGTAAATGTTTTCATTTTCATGAAGTCTTGTTATTTGTGGGTTAGGTCTGTGGCACACCACCTGGCTGACATCAGATCAGTGTTCAGAGAATCAGTTTTACCAAAACGTTGGTAATCCAGGCAATTCAGTCCAAGCTACCCCGTGTGCTCTTTCTAAAGTGACCTGCATCTTGAATTTGTTCCATCCATTATTAAACTTCTTAAGTAAGAAGATGGATTCGGTGAGAGAATAACTAAGCCACATTAAAAGTTAGTGCCAAGATGGACATTCTGACCTGCTATGAGCCTCCGTATCACGAGAGCTGGTGCTTTGATCCTTGGTCCTCATTGCTCATCTTTTGTCTGTGTTTACAGTGCAGCAGACTGGGGTCAGGCACTGTTATACTGGAACGAGGAAGAACCTGTACATCAACAAGGACACAAAGGTCATTTGCCAAGGCTTCACGGGAAAACAGGTTTGTGCTCCACTGTCTCCTGTTGTTGCTCCTTTATTATGCCCTTTATATGTATGTAATTACACACACACACACACAGTTCTGAGATTACGCTCTCCATTCTGTATTCTGGTGATTCAAAGCAGCCTTTCTGATGAGATGGACCTTGTTGGAGTGTAATAATAAAAGAAAAAGTGATAATGAAATAATGGATAGTCTTTTTTTCCCCCCACTTATTCCCCTTGTTCATTTGATTTGCTGTGCGTTGCTTTGTTGAATATTACCATCTTCCCCTGTTCCACACGGGGTTGTTACAGAAATGAAAATAACATGTGTGTGTTTTGTGTAAATGAGGTGGTACCTCATTGTGCGAAGAGTGATGTGTGCACACGTTTGTGCGGGAGCTTCACCGCCTCTTGGCAGCATCTTTGTACGTCCTTTTGTTTTAGATGAAAACAGAGGAGCTGGGTAATTGCGTTTGAATCCCACCCAGAGGGCCCGGGCGAACACACCAGCCGCGGCATCCGAGCAACTTCTCGTCTCTCTGATTAATTTGCGTCCTCCCCTCACTCTCCGCCCCCCCACCATTCCTACCGCCGACCCCCTGCCACTCTTCTCCAGATTTTTTTCCAGATGACTCCTTACCATAATAAAGGGTTATTAGATGAAGTCCTAATGAGCACTCATAATAATTAGGAAGGGATGAGGAACGGTTGGGGTGCATTGACTTTGCTCAGTGTCTCAGTAAGCACACCATGCTTCAGACCGGAGGGGGGCGGCGTGCAGGAGAAACAGCGGAGCAAGCAGCTCTTCTGGTGTGAGATGGAGGAAGACGCAAAACTGATGATGGAAAAGTTGGCAGATTATTGCAAAGGTGGGGGGTTCAGAGGGAGGGAAAAAACGAGCTCTTTTTATCCCCTTGTGAGGAGGTGTAATTACAACCATAACTTAAAGAGGAGTGTGTGTCAGCTCTCGTGGTATGGCGCAGCCTGCTGCAGACTTATCCATAATGTTGAGATAATTTGTAATAATTAACACGGACACAATGGACAATGGGGTTAAAGGTTAAAGATTTGCAGGCAGATCTCCACTGCTCCATAATCCACTCATATCTGTACTCTAGTCCAATCTTAAAACCTGCTAGTTTTGCAATCAAGATGCAGCGTTAGTGCAGTGCTTTACTAAACTAGCCAGATCAAATCGGGTCTTTGGAATGTCCTTGCTTTGATTCGTTGCTTTAGTGGTTTGAGCCAAACTGGCACCATCTTGGTAGCACACTGAGCACAGCAAGACTTAAGGTTTGACTGCTGAAAGGAAATTTTTTTTTTACTTCAAATTAAATAGTGTTCATGTTTGCTCATAAATGCTTTTATTGTTTGCCTGTCACTTTTAGTACTGCTGAGATGAAACCGTCTCCAGTAAACGCTTGTAGCTTCAAACCACATCAAAACATGGACTCTTCTATTTTGTTAGGTTGGTTTACCACCTGACTGAATATGAAAGCTTCAGTCCGTTTATTTAAGATTGCTGAATTCAAATTGAGGTCTGGTGAACCTCTCATTGCATTCTCATCTCATTTTTTCCCCTTATCACATCTTCTGCATCTGTGAATCATTGCAAAAGCAATGATCCTGGAAGGGCTGTTTATACAGTGGTGATTTTGTACAGCCAGGTGATGACCTTTGAGTAGTAATGTGCCTGTTTTCTGGTATCTAGAACTGGCTGTCTTTTGAAGGGATTTCGAGTCTTATTCCGTTGGCTAGCCTGCATTAAATTGCATTGTTAAGGCTGATTACCTTTCTGACATTGGCTTCTTGTGCCAGCCGTGTAGCTGTGGTTTCTGCTTGGCCTTGTGAAGCCTCCTTGCAGAGCTGCCCCTTGCTCTGTATGTTGGGTTTTCTGCAGTTAAATGCCTGACTGCGAGGTTTAGCTCAGCTCATCGCTACGCGGTAGCCCCATGAAATATACAGTCATAATATAAAACATTTAACATAAAGAATATAATATTTGTAGAACGTGGGCTTGGACCGCAAACCCCCAACGTTCACAGTTGAAATTTCTGACTGTTTATTGAGCCTGTGCCTTTGAAGGATGTCGCTGTTCTCAAGCTATTAAATAACCATCTGGTGACTCTCCCACAGTCACCAGGCTCTTAACATTCTCTCCCTGTTGCAGGGCACCTTCCACAGTCAGCAGGCTTTGGATTATGGCTCTAGGTTAGTTGGAGGAGTGTCCCCTGGCAAAGGGGGTAAAACCCATCTGAGCTTGCCTGTCTTCAACACAGTCAAGGAGGTAAAACCTTTTTCAGTCTTCTACCATTAGAGCTCAGGTTTGGTCCTCCTTATAAGAACTGTTCATCACGCTAACTGAGATCGTTAGCCATGATTTCTCATCATCCCCCGTTGCGTGGTTTGTTCTAAACATCCTTTTGGTGTCTGAAGTCGTCCTCGTCGTGGTCACCCTGTTCCTCCTTCTCCTGCCAGGCCAAAGAGGGCACGGGGGCGGAGGCCACGGTGATCTACGTGCCTCCTCCGTTCGCCGCGGCAGCCATAATCGAGGCCGTGGATGCGGAGATGCCCCTGGTGGTGTGCATCACGGAGGGCATCCCCCAGCAGGACATGGTGCGCGTCAAACACAGACTGCTCCGTCAGAGCGCCACCCGCCTCATCGGGCCCAACTGCCCCGGAGTCATAAACGTAAGACTGTCACGTAGCGGTGGAAGCTGACACTAATGCCCCTCTGAGCGCCTCCCAGTCACTGAATCGGACAGCCACCGTTTTTACCGATTGTTTGGTGTTAAAAGTCTTTCCATTTTTTATAATTAGCAAAGTTAACATCCTTCTGAAAGCTGAACCATATGCACTTTTCATTTTATTCATTTGAATTTCCAGGTTTACGTTTGCTGCCTTTGGAGGAAATGTGTGAACTAGATGAAGTCAGACAGACAGACAGACAGACAGACAGACAGACGCAGCCCTGCACAAGGGTTCTGCCCAACTATAGTTCACCATGTTGTGCAAAA
>JAOXYF010000006.1:18475867-18527462 GCA_028565775.1 Sternarchorhynchus goeldii | reverse complement strand
TTCCAGGTTTACGTTTGCTGCCTTTGGAGGAAATGTGTGAACTAGATGAAGTCAGACAGACAGACAGACAGACAGACGCAGCCCTGCACAAGGGTTCTGCCCAACTATAGTTCACCATGTTGTGCAAAACACATTTTTTATATGGTGTGGATGCAAAGAACAAAAACAGCACATTTTTAAAAAGAGGATGCTGTCAGAAAATAAAAGATAGAAGGTCCTGTATGACGGAATCGAACGGCAGTTCATTTTTAGAAGTGCGAGGCAGGATGAATTACCAAATCTATTAATTCATCAAAGCAGGGATGCAGGGTGAGGGGAAAAACGTCATGAATCGCCTTTATTCATGGTTGTTTCTAAACTGAAAAGTTTCTTCTTGGAACTTGGTGTAATTCAAAGACATTTTGCACACAATACCAATGAAGTAACGGGGGAATATTGCTTTGCCATTTGGGAACTCAGGGAGGGGGGTGGAGGGATTCCTCAGTCATCATCTGTGTGATGCACGATGCAGAAAACATAAACCCACCCCCCTCCCCCCGTCCCATTTCTTTGATTCCTCTTTTCCCTGACGGTTGTTGGGCAACGTGATTGATCTTTTTGTGTTTTATTCCTAGCCAGGAGAGTGCAAAATTGGGATCATGCCTGGACACATTCACAAGAAAGGGAGAATCGGTAAGGACCGGACCAGGTGGGCCGCCGGTCCACATCGATTAGTCTTCCTTTAATGCCATCTGTACATTTCTGTACCCTGTGTGGTGAGGTCTCCAGACAGTTTTTAAACGAGAATATCTGAGTGTCTGAGCCCTGCCTCGTTGTCTGGAGTGTTAAAGACAGAGAGAGAGAGAGCAGGCTGCTTCTGGGACATTGGAGCATTTTTCTTTAAGTCTTTTGGTCCAGTTGTCTTCAGCGAAAGAGCTGATAAGCCAGTGGGCTTTGCCCTCCACCCTCGCAGTTCGGATGTTCACCCAAACATTTTTTTAATAAAGCCACCAGCCTTAAACAGCGCAGCCCAGTGGACTGGGTGAGCGCAGCTTTGAACAGGGTACAGCTCTCTGTGTCTGTTGTGGGGTTTGTGGACCATCTGGGAGGGTCTGTTTCATGGAGACTTAATGGAAGGTGATCCATTTGAGATGGTCAATATTAACGTGGAGTAATAATTATGGACGGTGAAGTGATACTTGGTTTGAATCTGTACTCCAGTCTTCACGTTTTGGCCCCGGGCTCTCTCTCACTCTCTCCTAGGCATCGTCTCAAGATCAGGAACCCTGACGTACGAAGCCGTGCATCAGACCACGCAAGTGGGCCTGGGCCAGTCCCTCTGCGTGGGTACGTGAGGCTCCCTCCTCCGCCGGCCCTGTTAGGCGCTTCCTTCCTCTGAAGTCGCTTCGTTTTGCTTGCAGGCATCGGTGGAGACCCGTTCAACGGAACCAACTTCATCGACTGCCTGGAGGTGTTCCTGCAGGACCCTAAAACTGAGGGCATCATTCTGATCGGAGAGATCGGAGGCAACGCAGAAGAGAACGCAGCAGAGTACTTAAAGGAGCACAACTCTGTAAGTGCTCGCTCAAAGGGCAAAACCACATGGCCACCATGATGGGGGAGGGGGGGGGTGACAACAAGGGATTTTCGCTTAACTACAACCCTGGATTTAGTATGTAAACAATTAAAAGCTTCACGTATGATCAGTTTGTCATTGGTTGTACTTTCGTTTATAGACTGAATCAACTCAGCTGGTGTCGCGTGAATTAAGACAGTCCTACAGTCAGCGAAGTCATGCTAGCCACTGCGGAGTAAGGTGGTGAATGGAAGTGGAGACGTATTAGCTGAGCTGTTTGGGGTGGTTTAAGGGAATGGGTTGAAGCTCATCGTGTCCCACCAGAGAGCCGGATCACGGCGATGCCTCAGGTGGTGCTTCGATCTCGGATCGCTGCAAAGGGAAGCCGCTCAGTCCCGGACCGCGATACTTGAGGCGCCGGTGGAGTTCCCTAGCTCTTCGTCTCATTTCAAAGCCACGAGAGAGAGGCGAACTGGAGCACCGTCTCGGGTAGCATTAGTGCAGAGGAAGCCTGCAGATCTCGAGATGTGATGATTTGTGGGTCTGTCTCCTCAGTCTCTCAGCACTCCTCTTTGACTGCTTTATAATTTTGAAAAATTTATTTTCTGGGAACAGTGCAGGGCAGACTCTTGGCGTAATCACATGGTTGATCAGCTTCAGAAATGCACATTTTCTTAGCAGGCATCGGGCACTGAGTAATGAGTTAGCACTCATGGTCTGGGGGCGGGGTGACGGAGAGATTTGTGCTTGTAGTTAAAAATCGGTGTGTCTCAACAGCAGTCTGCTCCAACATCTGGATCCAGCACAGCCTTGCCGTGGAGGGGTGTTTGTCGTGTGGCATAAAATACCTTCTCATCACGTATCTGCGGTTCTTGGGTTCGCGAGTTCTCAGATTTGCTTCCTTAGAAATAGAAAGAAAGATTCCGTCTGAGCCCTGTACAAGTCAGTCGGGTCTTATGAAATCTTACTTTTTGAAGAAACTTAAATGGCCACAATTGCCCGAATCGTTATGCAAAACCGGTTGCACAAAAAGCACTTCTACAAAAAGGTGCTCGAATTGATCCTGTCAGAAACCCTTTCTGCCTCGTTCAGCTGCCCGTGAACCGAGAGGGAATGTTTCTGATGGTAACATTCCTCAAATATTCAGGTGCAATTAGTGTGCCTTTTCTACCGGTGACACCCTAAGTGTTCTTTCAAGGGGGAAAGAAAAGATTAACTATGATGACTCTACTTAATCTAGCCTTTCGCACTGACATGTTATTAACTTAATGAGGCCTTTCTTGGTGGATGCTTGGTAGATGGTCTTGCTCAGAAATAATTTAGGGCTGCTGTGTTGGATTTGCTGACCATTCAACTTTACATGTGTTGGAATCGGCTCAGAACGATTCGTCTGCCAGCAATCACGTGACTTTGTTAACCTTCGACACCATCGACTGTGCGACGGAGATTGCAAAGCAGGATGAAACGTTCACCGCAGAATGGCGTACGTTTCCGGGCGGTGGTGTTAATGTAAATGTAATTATACACAGGATGAGATGTCAGATGTCTTGCACTCAGCTGCTAAGGTTTCGTATCGGGCCCGGCCCACTCGCATCACTCAAAACAATCCCCTAAGATTATAACTGTAGATGGAGCAGGCTGTCCAACTAAAGGAAGGTCAGTCATGAGTGTGGAGCAGCACGTTCGAAATGCTATATGGTTGTTGGAGGACAATTTGGATTTTTAGGGCTTAAGACAGACCTTCCCTGGGAAGGAATCTTTAAATTCTTATAAGTTGTTTCTGTTAGTAAACAACAGGTTTCTAGTCACAAGAAAGAAACTTGATATTTTTGTTGTAGCTTTGAAAGGCTAATAATACCATCCAGGTTTTGGTCCGTCTTGATTTTTTGAAAGATTCAGAAAGAATTTACACTCCCCCGTTCCCCTGCAGTGCTCTTCCTACCGACATGCTTGTTTCTCCCGCTGGGCTAACGCTCCTGGGACATCCCTCCTCACCCCCACATTAAGACCCATGTAATTTATTTTCAAAAACAAGTTGCTCAAGCCTCAGCTGAGTGGAGTGACTAAAAGAACACTTATTCAGAAGAGGTGGCAAACGAGCCAGTGTTTTGTTGCCACACTCCCTCGAAGCTCGGGGATGAGGGTTCCCTCTAATTGCTTCCAAGGGTTGCTATCTTAATCTTCTCCCAGATTAAAAGCTACAGATGAGTAACTGCGCAAACTGTTCGAGCAGGGCGAGCTTATCCACTTGTGAACAAACGAGGGAGGAGGAGAACACGTCTATTTCATGTTTCATAATTAAATATTTCAGATCAGCTGCTAACAATAAGAACAATGCCTGGGATTATAATGTTGATTTATTTCCCATTTGGGGGGGGGGGGACTAATTGTTTAATTCCCTGCCTTCTTTGCTTAACGAGCAGAAGGAGAAAACGAACAGAAAAAAGAACAGAAAAGTTTGTTTTCTGTTTTCCAGAAGCACTGTTGGCCAAGATGGCAAAGAGGTCTTGGGATTTCAGTGGATGCTTTCAGACGTGAGATTTAATGACTAGACTCCTGTCCTTGATGTTTAGTTCGGCTGTTTTTAATAAATAATTTTTTTTAAATGTGCCCTTTTTTTCCGACTTGTATTTTTCTAGTGTTATAATCTGTTTTTCAAAGACACAAAGTGTCTAGAAGAGAAAGTGTGAACAAATGCTTCCTCTAGAACATTTCTAGAACCACACTACATTTTTCTTGCGCTTTTTCTTCACTTCATTGTTTGGTTTGCTTCATCATACGTCTACTGAAATATGCATTGAATGAATGAATCACAAGAGAAACCCAGTCGATAGCTCTTTCAGCACTGTTCATCAACTTCTCAGTTATAGATTCATTCTAGGTATTAACTGAATTGCTTAATCAATAGGGATTCTCCTCTGAAAATTATTTGTAATCCAGAAACGCATTTAATCTGACATCTGAAAATTAGAGTACTCCTGAATAAGCAATGATTTTGCAGACCACCCAGATTAGCTTTAGTTCGAGGATGAATCCCTTTTACAAGGCTGCGTTTCACCACCGGCATGGACGTCTCGAATCCCAGTGAGCAAACACCGTCTCTCCTGTCAGCTGGTGCTCTTACACCGCAGCCCTTCAGCTGGAGTGGCGGCCAGAACCACACGCCGACGACATGTGAATGCCACTCTGCTCACACGCAAACACGTATGACCCAGTTACCCCCCCTCCCCCTCAGCACTGAGCGAAAGTACTACACCAACGACCGCGACAATCCATCAGCGCCCGTGATCCGACAGGCAGGCGGCTAATCAGCGTCGGTGTGACAGATTACCCTCCACGCCACGCCGGGCTGCTGTCAGCGCTCGCTAGCCCACACACCGCTTTGTTTTTACACCGCGGCAAAACATCGGCGGTAGCGGGAAGGCCGAGGAATCTGCCCGTGTCTCTCCGACACGCGGTACCGCAAAACCGTGATTTGCTGTGATGGCGGCTGCTGCAGTTCTACTGTGTCTGCAGTGTTAACATGTTTAGAGATGGTACTAATTAGTGGCTTTGTACTTGATTTTTATTTTTCTCTTTTTTTAGAACTCCATCAGTGGATAACTCAAGTAGTTATCCATTCAGAAACTTGCTTAAAATGACTTGAAGCTCCTGGGGGTCATTAAGATAGCCCAGTTCCCTCTGCTACCATTCATTATTAGCCACTGAATATTTCAATATTCGTTTAATGCTAATGTTTTATGGTCTCCTAGCACACTTCTGAGAAGACTGCGGTTCCTTTACATATTCAACAGAGCCATGTCTGTTGAAGATAAAGTTCATTTTGCAAAGCAGGAGTGAGCGCGCACTAAAACCCTCCCAAATATTTCAGCTAGAAATGCCCGTAAAGGTGAAAGGGTAAGTATGCCCTCTCCTCATGAATGAGTGAAGTAACCATGACCTGTTTGTAAACTCCATGCGTCGGCAGGGTGCCCACGCCAAGCCTGTGGTATCGTTCATCGCTGGTCTCACGGCACCCCCCGGCAGGAGAATGGGTCACGCCGGGGCCATCATCGCTGGGGGAAAGGGCGGAGCCAAAGAGAAGATCGCAGCCCTGCAGGCAGCAGGCGTGGTCATCAGCATGTCCCCCGCACAGCTGGGCAGCACCATATTCAAGGTGAGACATTTTGGGTGGGGTCTGGACACACCCAGAGCCACATAACGGCTTTAGTCACACGATGCATTGGTATTTTCCACATTTCCACAACTTTTTTCATTCTGATGCCTGAAAGCTAAGACACGTGCTTACTGCTGAACCCATCCGTCACTGGCCAAAGAGGCAAAAGTGCGTACCAAAACCCTGGTTCCATGGACCAGGCCACGTTTAGGAGATGAGAGAGGCAGTTCTCAACCTCTGATATAAGACTGAGCGTTTATCCTGGAGACTTAGCAACTACGACCCTTCATTGCAATTCATCAGAGCCACAGCACTTTTTTTTTTTGAACAAGACGTATAAAAAGTGAAACTGTATATTACAACCATTCATCATTTTATCCTTTCATTACAAGCATCTGCACGTGCTTCTTCCTCTGCCTCAACAACATTTCTTCTCTCTCTCCTTCTCTCTCTCTCTCTCTTTGGGGTCTAATTTGTAATCATTGAGAGTAATGATGAAAAACATTCTTGCTGGTTGTTAATTTAGCAGCCCATTGTGTTCGCCCATCTTTTATTAATATCACTGGCTGGTTTAATCCTGGTAGTACATGTGGAAATACAAGAGCAAGTCTTAACCTCAAGTTCTTCTCACTTATCCATCCATCACCAGTCTTACCGACGCTGATCTTTACCCTTCTTTTCCCACCGTGTTGCTCGAGTATAAAATGATACAAAGCTCAGTAAAGCTGTGCACCGTTGGTTGTGCTGCCCCCCTTAACAAAATCTCAGGCACCTCACACACACATGCCCAGTTGCAGAGACCTAACCTAGTGTGACTTTCTCTCCGTCCGTCACTCTGTGTGCCCCTGTGTTTGAGGCTTTCTACTCCTATGACTCTGCAGTGCCTCTATTCTCTGTGTTTGCAGTAATGTGCTCTCTTTCTCTGTTCCAGCCCCTGTCCTCTTTGCTCTCATCAGTTTAAGCACTGCTGCATTACTACACACACACACACACACACACTCATAGGGGTTCATTTAATCGCTTTCCGTTTATCTCGTGCATCTCATACACATCGTTCACAAACGATGCACAAGCCACTACAAACGTGACAACCTTTGCGTCACGGTCCATGTCGTTCCTCCTATAGCCACCAGATGGCAGTAGAACTCCTGATATGTTTGAAATACCCAAACGTTTTTTTTTTTGTTTTTTTTAACGTGTTCATCCATTCCTGAAAAAATGGCATTTGCATAAGGGAATTCTCTCTAAAATGCACAATTCTGCCATACCCAGTTGGGGAAATGTGTTTTCAGAAGCGCCTTGGATCGCCCTGCAGCTGTTACTCTTAGTAAATTGACTATGTAAATAACTGCACTGCAGTGTAATGGTCTAGAGTCATCTTTGTGTGTCTTCATTCGTGCTTGGGAATACATTATATAAACGAGTAGCACTTCCAGCAGTTTCACATCTCTTTAACAGTGATAGATTCACACCACAAGTAGTAGGTGTTCATAACTGAGCAATTTTAATGTGTGCCAGGATATATTTAACTAGTGCTTGTTCATATTAAGAGACAGCACTGCAGTGTCTTGCGCTGTTTGATGCAGTCTGCTTTTGTTTTCGGGGGGGGGGGGTTTGTGCTCTGGTCAGGGACACACACTGCACCACTAGGCTAGCAAACTGTTTAAAGATGTTCACACAGTCACCGCAGCAAAAACTTAAGCTTTTGGGGCTTTGAAGTAAATAAATAAACGTTTAGGGTAAATTTGCGCCAAGCTTGTGTCTCATTCCCTTCTCCCTGCTTTGCACAGGAGTTCGAGAAAAGGAAGATGTTGTAGGTGGACGAGTCGCTCCTCCCCGAGGGCAACCTGACCTGAGCGCCTGCCAGAGACGTCTCCTCTCCCGTCACTTCCGTCATTGTACCGGAAGAAATAAATGGATCTCTATTGTCAAACAGTCTTCTTTTAACACTTGTACAACACGAACACAGCAAGACAGCCAGCGAGTCTCATTATAGCTGCTACGTTTAGCACCACGTTATTCTGTGAGTAAGTCCAGGTTGACACCGTTTGCTGAGTTGTGTTTGTTGTCTTGTAAGAATTACCAGCACTGTTCAAGCTCCATCCCCAGTGTTGACTTGCTGTCTTTATCTGATGCAGAAATTTATCAAATATATAATTCTCCTGCCTACTGATTTTCATGAGTCGTACTGTTTTGGTTGTATGTCATTGATCAGTTATCAGTTTCAAACGCCACACACACACACATACACACTTGAGCTGTTCAGTAGTCTTTGGGCCAATTCTTGGCTTTGTATGACCTTTATAGACTTCCTCCCACGCTCTTCAAGTGTTTTAAATGCCATCTTACCTTGGTGCTGAAAAGCCAATCGAGTCTCGAGACTGCAGGTTTTAAAAAAAAAATAAAACGAAACAAAAACCGGTTAATACGAATCGGTCGTTGGTTCAAGTCCCGCCAAAACACGTTAGCAGAAAACAGTTATTAGGCTAAAGTCAATATGAACGGTATCATGCCCTCGCAGTGTTATTTTATATATAAATTTCTGAACTTGAGTCAGAACTTCTCTGGAGTTTACAAGGCCATTTAGCGACGTCAATCACAGATCTTGCTGGCTTTTTCGCTCGAGTCCCGACCAATTTGGGGTGTCACAGAAATTGGTGCAAGATGTCACCTGAGAGGCTTTTAGAACAGGTCTGCTGTTTGAGGTAGGCCTCTATTAATCCTGACACCTTAGAGCAGTACATGTCAGAATACTCCGTCCTGTAATTGTATCTTTCCTAACCACATGCGCTCAAACTTTTTTTTTTTTTTACCCCCACCGCAGAATGATGTTATTTCGATAATATACCGAGAACGTAGAAAACCGCTCCAAGGTGATCTGACATGCTTTCTCGTGCCCCGTATTAAGCTTCAATGAAGCAACGTGCTCGCGCCCACGTCACTGCTCGTGGAGATACGGTAAAGACTATTCTGGTTTGGTAATATCAGTTGGATGCTGTGAAACGGATACAAGGCGGTCATCAAAATATCAGGAAAGAAAAAAAAAAGAAGATTGATGGCCTTTGAAATGCGGTAGCATACAGTTGGTTGAAAGAAACAAGGAGCGCTTTCATTATAGAGAAAGAAAAATAATGGCGCTTTGTGATATGGCATTTTGATTTGAGCAAATGGAAAGGTCTCGCGCAGATCCGTGCTTTTGCCTTAGGAGAGCACGCTTAATGAGTTTTGGCTTGCTGATTTAAAGATGTCTTTTCATTTGGTAATTTGATTTAAATGACTTCGGAGGTAGTCCAGTATCCCAGGTCCTTTGTGATCACGCTGAAACACTTGGAAATGTTTTACAATCCAGTCTTTTTGATAGATATAAGCACGGGAGTCATGCAGTAGCGAATAATCCGCTGAAATTGAAGAAAAACCGTGTCCGTCAAACAAACTATTTCAAAGGGGCACTGCCGTTTAGAATATACAGCCAGGGGATTACTGCGCGTAATGAAGCATAAGAATGTCACCGTCCTTCGGACATCTCTGTATTCTTATCTTTTCTTATGCTTACCGTTTGCTGTTGCAGCACCGAGGCTATGGAATATTTTACCATTAGAATTCAGCTCTGCCTCCTCCTGCAGTTTTACAACATTTCTGAAAATATGTTGTTATCTTACTGAACTTTGCAGTTTTAGCATCTAAATCCATGTGTTAATGATTCATGTCCTACTCTACAGCACTTTGGTTTTTGAATGTGCTTTATAAATAGCTTGAATACTCACCTTCTGGAACAGTCCCGTGTACGCACTGTTGCCAATTATTTCATAATCTGCATTTGAGAAATTACCATAATAAAAATTGTCAGACGAATTTGGGCCTTTATTTCTTTGGGGGCTTAAGATTCTCATCCTCCCAGAACCAACAGTCGCCAAAGGACTGGCGCGCTACTCGTTATCTCTGCGCAGCGCTAGTGAGGCAGTCAGGGAGCGCGTGCTGCGCTCTCTTCCCGTTCGACGGTCAAAAGGCGTTCGCAGAGAGGCTGCTGAAATACAGATACACACAGACAACTTTCGAGCACTTAAAGACTTGGTGCCATTATGTCGCATATGACTTGATTTAATAGCATTATTTATGTGTCGGGTAGGAGATGAGCAGGTTTGTGCACCGTAGGGCATTTAGGGCCCATTAATACCGAGCGATAGAGGGATGTGGCGGCGGCGGTAGCTTTTGCGCTACATCTGCCGCTATCCTATTAAATTCACCTGTGGCTCAAATGAGTTTGCGATTCATGGCGTGCATATGCATGGGAAATACTTGATTCCTCTTGGTCGTTTTTCCCCTGCCCGTTTGAAAGTGGGAGTAAACTCCCGTCTCCAAAGGTCTGTACTCGTCCAAACTGGGATGGAGGTCTTTGAGTTAGCGGTAGATCAGTCATCGACTTCGGACGGCTATTTACAATTTTAATTCCATTGACGCTCAGTTGATCTTTTTGTGAGTACTAGAGTTTAATGGAATCTCTAGTGTCAACTGCTATTGTTTAAACTATGGTTTAACATTTAGTCTAAAGGGAATTTTCTAGAGAATGTGTATCGTAGTCCGTTCCGTTTTGGTGGTAGAGCAGTCTGATCAATTTCAATTTTATAGCATTACTTTTTTTACAAGCAGGGAATTTTCTCACCACGTTCGTCCTTCCTACAAGCCGGTGTTAACATATCATTATCATCATATTCGTAAACCATTCGAAGGTGCACTGCTTTGTGTGTGAACAGTAGGAATTTAGTCCATGAATAGTCCTGTAATTAAAGCTACGATCTTTGACACGCGTCTTCATGTGTGTTTATGTGGAGTCAAAGTTCATATTAATGGCCCACATTACCCATTAATTGAAAATCACATTGGTGAATGTATGATCTTGGTGAAACGAACTTTACTTATGTGCAATCCATAGCATAGAATTGATAGTTCTATTCATACAAGTCCTTTGTAGCATAGACACATTTATCATTGATTTTTGAGAAAGAAATCCGCAGAGCACGTGGAATCAGAATTTAGCACGCGCTCCGCGAAGGACTCGCGAAAAAGTAACGCTCGCGATACTCCACATGTTTCTTTTCGGAAAAAAAGTTAGACATGCTGGGAGTGATTTTTGTTGAACTGGTGACATGGAAACGGCATGGCGTTCAGTCCCAAAAGAGCTATTAAACTCCAACCGGAGAACACAGTAAAGTGGTATATTAAAAAAGGCATATTAAAAAGGTTAGTTAAAATTGAGCGATTTACGCATACCATATGTAACCTATCCTGCAAAATGTCAGGCTAAGTAAGAACTTGCGAGGTGAACAAATTTCACAGTGGCTTCTATCGAGCATGACTATAGATGGCCACGCGAAGCGCTTTCACCATGGGCGCGATGTAATACGCATTATTTCGCCGAAGTCCCCTCTCCTTCAGAGGACACAATTATCCTGTCAGGCTCATGCGTTGCCTTAGCCAGTCACTATTTGTATGGGGTTATTTAAATAAACGCACACGGCCATTGTACATAAATGGCATGCCTGTCCCGGTAAGGAAATTGTTTCTACGTTAAAACCCGATTGCGATTACTTTCTGTAATTACCTTTTTTACGGGACAACACCGATCGCGCCTTTACTGTCCCAAGCTTCCGTAAATCTTTGACCTGCCACCTGAACTCTGCGCTTTCAAAACCAGTTACAAAGCAGCACATGACAACCACGTCCCTCTAGCAATCGCACGTCCTCAGACCTCTCCAATAAATCAGCTCTAGGGAGCTGTTGGCTCACCCGCGAGCGAATGCGGCCATAATGAGCATTTTGATTGAAACCACGCCCATCCGCGAATGCCTCTGTGAGGCGCGTGCTGCAAGTCCAGAGTACTTCACATTAGAACTACAAAACCAATGCGAGGTCTGAGCACTCATGGGCTTGGGAAATTGGGTAAAGGCGTTAAGATTACTCACCGTGGGAACCTACAAAAATAGCGGGGTATAAAGTAAGATTTCCGCTCCATACCGCTCGAAATATGGGCGCTGCATTCAGTGATGCGTGAGTGCTTTAGTGTGAATAAGAATGACAGAGATATATGCTTGCACGCTCCTGTTAAAATAGTCTCAATAGCTGTGAAGGGCTGTTAAACCTGTCACTCAAAGCACAGCCGTAAATAAGCACTGGAATTTGATTGTTGAAACGCGTAACACACGCACTCCATATCTCATAAAATATAAGTTCTTACACTGTGCCAAATCAACTGGAGCCAAATAAACGCTCGAATGAAAATGGCCTCGACACGCAGGCTTTTCAGTGTAATTATCCTCTTAGACATATCAGACATGTTGTGTAATTGCCCACGAGAGGGGGCAGTTAGAGATACCGTGCATTTTAGCATCTGCAAAAGCTTAACATAAGCTACTTTTGTCTAGTCATTCTAATTGGTCACTGCCTCCAGTATTGCAGATAAATGTGAATTGACTTATTGGTGATGTAATTCATCTTGTCACCACAATGTAGGATCTTCAGAGGCTCCATAATGGAATCAGAGAGAAGGGGAAGGTGGGTTTGCTTGATGAAGTAGTGGGAGTAATTTATATTGCGTTTTTAAAGGCAGGTGCTAGTAAGTGATGGTTTTGCTCTGCAACAAGGTTAAATGTTCAAAGGTTACTGAGATGATTACAGAGTAAGACTTTTTAGAGAATAAATTTTCACTTTTCTTGCATGTGCTGCTTTGAGAGGGAAAAAAAAGAGACAAATAACCTGAAAGGCACGAGTTCCTTTGCTTTAACAGGGTTTCATAATCTTTTATAGTACCTATAATTTCATTCATGGCTATTTTTCATGGTCAGGGTTCAGGGCCAGTTTTCTTCCACTGGAGCATCAACAAGATTATCTGCACTTGTTTTGGACGTGGTTGTGACGGCTGGGATTTTCCCACCATTTTAGTTTTCACCTTTTCCATCACAATGTTGTGTTCCTTTATAGAACAGTGACAAGTAAACAAAATAAAGCTTTATGTATAGACAGATGTCTGTCTGTTCATTGTTTAGTCTAGTCTTGCCTTTAGAAGATGCTTTTGGTTTGTGTAGATCTCTGAAACAGTGGTGCCCAGCTAGTCTTGTGGATTTTTTGCATTTTATTCCAGTTTTATTCCAGAGTTTAGTTCCAACTGTAACGGAGTAAATCAAGGTGATTAGGGGTTTGTGTGTTCAAACTAAATTCTGCAGAGGAGGAGATCTTCAGGAGTTGAGTACCGCTGCAGTAAGGCCTCTTAGATCAGGAACCAAATGGGTTTTCTTAAAATGTATTATACATAATCATATATGAATTATGAACGATTCCTTGCATCTGTAAAAACCTTAGGTTATTGAGAACATGGTTTTGTAACGGTAGGTGACACTTTAGACCTGACCGTTGTAGATACCACATTTTGACGTAGCCCAGATCTAAAACTTCAAATTAAAGCATGCATCTTCTGCGACTGTTAGAAATGCTTTGGAATTGTTAGTGTCTCACAGCGTGTGTTTATAGTGAATCTAGCTGTGAAGTGGCCTAGTAGTTGCAAAAAAGAAATAAAATAAAAAAAATCACAAACAAAAAAAAAGCAAAACATGGGGAAAAAAACTACTGTGTTGGTATGACAACAGTTCAAATGCAAATGTTTTGATAATGTAAGCAAACATTACACTAGGTCAACAATGATTTTATGTCTTGCAAAAAGTACCAGCATATTGTATGTTAGAAGTACATTTGAAACATATTTAAAATGTGATAACAGTCTTATTTATGAATAAGTAATACATCATTCATTACTAATTTAAGAAGTTTCTCACAAAAAAAAAAGTGCTGAAAAAAACAGATCTAAAATCAGATTTGAATTCAGGTCCACCTGTTTTAGTCTAAATGAATTTTTTTGTTGGCAAGTTTCCTACAAAATAATAAAATTGTAATGTTGATGACTGATATGCGACATGAATAACTTGGTGTGCCCTCCACCCAAAAACAAAACAAAACAAAACACCATTACTCATGGAGCCTGACGCTGACTGAAATACCTGCCAGTGGAAAGTGTCTGAGAGCACAGAAACAGTGGAGAACTTAATCAGATGCACAACAGGCTTGTTGGCTGAGGCTCCCCTCCCCATCCAAGGATAGAAATCCATCTGTAATCCAGTCACGGTCGTCTCTTCTACAGGGCAATAACTACAAGCTTATTATGTATTGTGTTCATAATAATAGTCTTTTACGGAGATGACACACTAATCCTTTATTTACTAATAGACTGGGAGACTAGGTATCGCAGTGTCCAGTGAAATTTCTGAATTCTGCTACAGCGTGATGAACAACGCATCTGAATGGAAAGCAGTGTTGCATCATACCTGACTCCTTTCATCTCCACTTTGCTTCCAGAGCCTGAGAGAACAACTGCTTCAGTTTGTCCTTCGTTCTGATCTCACTTCAAGAGAATTTGCAGCCAAGAATCCTCGCTCACCGTGGGCTTTGACGTCAATGGACTCATCACGGGTCATGGCACCAGATATTTGCTCATCCTGCTGGCTCTCTCCAGAACCTCAACAAGTGCCCACACTTCACCTCTCCATTAGTCTGTGTAGGCTTTGCATGGGGCAGCCATCAACACCAGTGCTGCCACGTGCTGCCTCTTACTCGATGCATCTAACCTTCCTTGTAGCTTTGCCCTCACATTGATCGTCAGCCTCTCGGTTAGGGACCGTCAAGGCTGGAGGGTGCCACTGCTTCCCACTGATCTGGCCTGCTGCCCTCCCTGTTCCCAATCACTTCTACTTAAGAAAGAAAAAGAAGGAAAGAGAAAGCAAGATGGAACACCCTTTGTACCCACTGCCATCCCCACCCCCTCAGCACGCCGTCAGCCTGACGTCCACCCCGAAGCAGGCCACGTCCGCTGCTCCCGCTTCATGGAGAGCGGTGCTTCAGGCGCCATCCACAGAGCACCTCCCGTCTTTAAATTAATGAGACGGGCAAAGGCAGAGAGGTCAGAGATGGCTGCTGATGCGAAGCGACTGGTCCTTCTCCCCATTACCCCTTCCCTCCGCTTCCCTCCCACAACTGCTATGAGGCGGCTTGATATAACTGTTCTGTTTTTAGACTTCAAATAGATGTGTTTGAGGTTTGCCTGCTGCTCCCAGTACTGGGCCTGTGACTTCACCATAGCTAGCATTCACCACCTGCCAACATCAAAAGGTATCAAAGCAACCAAGCACAAAATATCCAGTTACTGAGCACCTCGCCTCTCGCCTGCTAATGCAATTTAACCTCTTCATGTATCGGTGCTGGTTTCATCAAGCACCAAAGCAGCCAGTCTGCATCTTAATTCAACGCAAAGGGAAATTATGCAAGTCTCATAAGCAATAGGTGGTGGGGGGGTGGTGGATAGGACTGGTGAGGGCAGGTCTCATCCCACCTCAGGGATCTTATTCTGTTTCAGCTTTCATTCTTTGATTTCTCTCTTTTTCTCTCTCTCTCTGTCTCCCTCCCACCCTTTTCCCTCTCCCATGGCAAACTGACCTAATTTGCCGGGGTACTTTGAAGTCTGACTGTTGATTAAGACGTCTCCATCCATCGCTGGACTGGAGATGCTGGAATCTGTGATGTGCTCAGGAGGAAGGCAGCGGTGGTGGAGGCACAGAGTTGAACTCAGCCCACCCCCCCCTCCCAGGTGGGTTTGTGTTTCATGCCCACCTCCTAGTCCCCTGCTTCCCGATTGCATCGCAAGCAGAGGTTGGGATTGAGTAGCGTAATCATGCCAAATCCCCCCAAAAGAGTAGAATCAGCTTAACAAGGCCGTCACAGTTGGTGTGCCACTTACCTCCGTGGTTGAACAAGATTGCTGGAAAAAACAAGACATTTTTCCACTCGGACCACTTCATCTTGAAAGAGCCATGAGAAGAAATGCTCTCTGTGATTTCATCAATTTGGGGGGAGGTGGGGTAGGGGGGGTATGGGGCAGAAAAGAGGGAAAGGGTGAAATACGAGGGCTATGACAATGATTTTCGGACATTCTGTAATGTTTATATTGTGTTTAGGCTGCACACACCTCAGACATGTATGGGGCAGAAGATTTGTACTGTTGAGAGCGTTGGAGAATTGCAGGACTTTCTCATTGATAATGGAGATCTGCATTGTCTTTGGAACACTTCACTTTTGAATCAAAACTTTTCCACTCCCTGTGAAGTGATGCATGAGGCCTTCCTTTACGGCTGCGTAGTTGAATGTTCAGTGCAGCAAAGCCGATGCCCTCCAACAGTAGCAAGTGGAACATGGAGAGGCAGGTAAAACTGAGCCTCTGTCTCTCCAACTCAGTGATGGCTATTTGAAGTTGAGCTGCTGTTTCTCTCTGTGAGAAGTTACAAAAAAGCCCTCTGCCCTGCACAGTAGCCGTCTTCAAGACCAGCCGACCAAGTGCTTTTTACCTTGTTCCCTTTACACTGTCTTTTGGTTTTTGTGGAGGTAGTCACAGTAAATAGGGGAGTATTCAGATATTTGTGATTTGTAATGTTCAAAAGGTTACAGTTAAATTCATACAGAAACATTATGTATTAACTGAGCAACACTCAGTTACCTTCTCCGTTATGGTCATCTTACATAACTGCAGTTACAGCACTTTCACTGGATGAACCAGCATCCATCCAACCAAGTCATACATAATGTATGCTAAAGCATACGAATGCTTTCTCTCGCTCAATCTCTCTCTCACAAAAAAGCGAGTTGAGACCCAACGTTTACGGCATACCATCGGGTGAGAAAATGCATTGCAAAGACCGTGTCAGTATGATATTTTTGTCCTTCTAGACATGGAATATATTTATTTTTTTTAGATTATATAAACGTGTTAAATAAGGGCACATCAACACAGTATTTATATACAGTCACAAGGGCAGAAAGTTTACATCATTAAACATATTACTTTTTCACTATATCTTTATATAGTGATGTGTAAAACAGGTAAGAAACAAACAAATCCTTGAGGAACTACAAATGCGTCTGGTGGTTTGGGTCGATGTCTAGGCCAGCCAGTTGAAATACTCGTCTTTTCCACTCTATGAACAGGTTTTATTCTTGTTAGGCAAATCATATTTATAGATAATGGTGCTCACTGTGGTTCTGTAACGCTCTAGAACAGGAATGTTTTGTGATCCTTTCACACCAATACGCTTCAACGGCTGTTCTTTTCTCAGCCAGATTTTCTTTTGATCATAGCATGTGGTTTTAAACGTCTTGGTGGCGACTACATCACTATGATTGTGAACTTGAATACGAGTGAAGCTTACATCTCACAGGGATTCAAACCTACCTGGATCCTGTCAGAGTTTCTTTGATTCATTTATTGCTTGAGACAAACTGGCAGTTCTTCTCTCTAGAAATACTCTGGAACTTCCACAAGTAGTGAAATATGCTACTATTTTTACTTATTTATTTGTTTGTTTTAGCCATTTATCTCCATTAACCTCCATTTCTTTTGGACTTGCTCACTGGTGCTTTTAGCTTCTGACAGACCTGAAAAAAA
Source organism: Sternarchorhynchus goeldii (assembly GCA_028565775.1). Taxonomy (NCBI): domain Eukaryota; kingdom Metazoa; phylum Chordata; class Actinopteri; order Gymnotiformes; family Apteronotidae; genus Sternarchorhynchus; species Sternarchorhynchus goeldii. The sequence continues at coordinate 18,510,218 of JAOXYF010000006.1, read as the reverse complement.
TTACAGAGTGGTAATTCTGTTTTAAATTTGTTAAACCTTCCTCTAAGGAGCTATAGCTTTCACCTCTCCTACGCATCTCACATCTACCGTAGGAGCCAACAACAGGTGAACAGGGACTGCAACGTGTATTAATGAGATTTCATAAGAACCTCTTTTGATAGTTCTGCATTCAGTTACTTCTGGTCACATTTTGTCATACTGATGGACATTTGTCATGGAACGTGTTTTATTAGTAAGTGTGTGAAAGACCCGTGCACTGTAGCGTGAAATGGTCCTTGCACACGCAGCATGGTCTCATGTTTTCGTTTTTGTCCTGCTGAGCCGTTCCTGCAGGGCCACCGTCTTCAGCATGTGCACATAGACAAGCACGCGCTTGTGTCTGCATTAACTCAGAACTGCGGCTCTATCTGGGAGAGAGCAGAAAAATCCGTTTTATAAGAAAGCTTCGTGCTCCGGCACGCAGGAAGCTAAATTCGATATCCCTCCGCCGCCTCCTTTCAGAGCCCTACTGCTTGTGACCTCATTGTTCCATGGTTAGCAGTTGAGGAGACCAGCATGAACACAGAGTTTCACGAAGGAACATCGCATTCGTGCACGTGCTTCTTTCAGGTCCTCCGCACTGACGAGGAAAGTTAACGAGTCTTTGATTGTATGTTAACGAGTGTTTGATGCAGGGAGCTGCTGATGCAGCATGTCGGAACTTCTTAAAATCACAGTGTTAAGTGCGTGACCAATGATTTGACAACATTAATTTGGATGAAAATATTTACCACCTTTACCACAGCATTCTTAAAAAGTCCCATGAACTTGAGGCGTGCTGTAAAGCATCGGCCCGAGAGCCCTGGATCCTGATGTGAACGCGGGAGACGAAGGTGGACTGTAAGACTCTCCTCACAACCGCCAGGCTGCTCTGAATTGAGAATGAGCCGTTTGCAGAGAACTGAAGCTCCAACATGACATACGGCGCTGCATGGCACCCTCATCTTGGCAGGCACGCAGTCAGCATGTGAAACAGCAGACCCAGCAAAGTCTGCCGAGCATCATTACATTAACGCACATATTGAGCTGCAAATGGTGACCCGAAATGTGTAATTTTAATATTGGCCTCTGTGCCAATCAGGAGAATTAGCTTATTATTTTTTTGTGTGTTAATATGCAAAATGAACTGTCGAGGAGAGCCTTTGATTGTAGTACCGGAGCAGAGACTTAATTTATCACGCCGTGGCAGGATACTGAACTGCATTAAGTCAGCAGGTCTATCGGCAAGTCTGAGTGGGTGCATAAATATTTAGAAAGATCGCTCCGGCTACATTTTGAGCTTCTGAAAACCAGAAAGCTGGATTTATGTCTGTTAATGAGTCTTGTAGCAGCACGGGAGCAATCCGACCTGCCCTGTCCAAGAGTGGGAGAGCAGTACATCTTTGGAGCACTCCGCCCTCTTGCAAGTGTGCACCTCCAGACTGTGCGGCTGGAGTAATGCCTAAATCATTTAAACACCCACCCCCTCCTTGGGGATCAATGCTGTCCACAACATCGGCGCCTAGAGATAGGCACCCGTTCCAATTTATGTTTCCCTAAGCCGAAGCTTTCAGAGCGCATGCCTCAGCATAGATCTCCTTTTCAAAGGCTTCGGTTTGGCAGGGGCTTGGTCCGGATTTATGAACTCTGCATAGGGTGGCGGACATATTTTGTAAATAGGAGTCTAAATGCTCACTGGGGTGTCTTCATTAGACAGGTTCCTGCAGGGGACACAGGGGGAGGGGGACGCTTTGCACTAATGTGGAATTAATGCAGATAATAACACTTGCTGCTTCCCATTGGTTAATTTGTACATAAATAGGTTTAGCCCACAGGCGCACAGACAGCATGTTAATGCATCAGAACCATCACAATAACCAAGTTACAGGTTTGTAAACCTTAATTATATACCTCACCCAGTCATCATGATGTGATGTAAATAGATGGTCATCTCAGTGGGGAGGAAAATAATCTGTAACTACCTCTGGGGTGTTTTACAGCAAACAGAGTGTGTGCTGATTGATGCAGCTTGTGTAACGTTGCAGGCTGTGAGAATACTTTGCCCACCAACACACCATTTGGGTGTAACAGCCACACTTAATTTGGGTCCTCTTGGAAAAATGGCTCACACTGTCCAGCCTTCCCCCTCACCCCCCTCCAGTCCAGATCATGCTGTGCTTTCAGTATCATTCGGAAAGCGATTAATCAACCTGGCTCTGTTAGGATCTTGCCTGACTTTATTGTTGAATGACTCCTTTACTAGACAAGGTTGATTCACTCTGTGTATAACGTGGAGCCATAAATGAATATAAGGGCCCTTACATATTTCAGCAAAAAAAAATACTTGATCAGAGATTAAAAAAAACAAACAAACAAAAAAACTGTACAATTACACAGCCATTTGTGCTACATAGTTCCCCTATAATGTCATTAAAGGCGTCTTAAACACGTGCCTGATGACCTGTCTCAGTCCAACGTAATACTTAGTGTGATGCCTAGTCATAGAAACAGTACTAATTTTTCCAGTCCAAGGTCAGATTAAAAATGTTTTCTTTATATACCAACACCTTATATAAACCAAAAATCTTTAAAAGAGACTTAAATAAGCAAAGACAAGTTCAATATTACAGAGAAAATGGATTTTTCTCTGGCTTTTGTTTTTGTACTCCTTGGTCTCGACCCTCGATTCCCTTCTTTCTCTGCATCTCCCCATCTTTAATGACAACTTAAATAAATCTGCAAGCATCTTACATGTCATGTTATGGAATACTTGACCACCCAGACAGACGGTGGATCCAGACTTTAGCTTTAACAAGGACAGATGCTGGGGGACAACACGAAGATCGCTGGACCGGCTGGCACAACCACCACCGGAGCAACAACAGCAGATGGTCAACATGTTGTGGTATATGAAGGAATTCAGTAGCCAGCAACTCTAGGTCCTTTCACTTCTCAGAACCATCCATTATACCTACCACAGCTTTGCCCAGTTTTGTTGTAAGTAAGCCTGATAAATTTGATGGCTCTCCAGAAAAATGCAGAGGGTTTTTACTGCAAATGGAACAGTTTTTCAGCAGTATGCCACCCAGTCTGGATAAAGCCAAAATAGCCGTTTTTCACCAGCTGATTGTGCACTAGACTGGGTGACAGCTGTATGATGTAATATGCAGAATACCATGAATGACAGTTTTTTGGTCCGGTTTAAATCAGTTTTTCGATCATCCACATGGGGGAAAAACTTGTGGAGAATTATTGCCACGTCTTTGACAAGGAAATCACCGTGACTGAGTTTGCATGGGAATTCCACACTCTAGCCATAGCGGTTGGAACGAAGTCTCTCTTCTCATTACATTCTGTACTGGTCTCAACACTGATATTCTTGCAAGAACTTGCCTGTAAGGATAAGGGTCTTGATTTAGAAAATCAATCTCTCCATTAAACTGATCTCCTATAAGAAAGGTGACCTCGCAGGCCTTCATCAAAGAACCCATGGAGTACGACACCTCACGACTCTCCCCTGAAGAGATGTCATTTAAGGGAGGGTTTATGTTTTTACTGTGGTGGATTGGGGCATATTTTACGGGAATGTCGTTTGAGGCCACGGTCTAACCACAGTTCCTCTGGAACCTCTACATAAAACATACTGGAACTGTTGTGGATGGGACTTCTGTATGGAGAGGCTCCATCAGAACAAACCCATCCTATCACTCAAGACTCTGTTTTCCCCAGATGCAATGTCATGGCGCTCATGGAAAATTGCCTCAACATTCAGACAATGCTTCACTACCATTGAAAGCCTAGAGATTGGATTCAAATACCCCATGAATACCAAGGTCTGACTATTATTTTCAATAAGGAATGTGCTACCCAGCTTCACATTCACTGCCTGTATGACTGTTCCACTGAACTTCTGGAATTAGATACACTCACGCATTTATCCCCTTACACAAGAGGAGGAATGAGTCATGGAGGACTACATAGCTTAAGCTCTGTAACAAGGACCCATTCGTCCGTCAACCTTCAGGTTTTGTTTTTGTGAAAAAGGATGGTGGTCGTAGTCCCTTCACAGATTTCTGTGTATAACCTGGTATGTAAAGGGAATGAGTGGAAATCCTCCTTCATTACTTTCAGAGGACATGAGTGCCTGGTCAGGCCTTATGGCCTCAGTGTGGCTGCCTTAGTATTCCAGGTCTTCATCAATGAAGGACCTTCTAGGTGAATTTGTAATAGCCTGTATTGATGAAATTTTTATTTATTCCCCTGATCTTCTCATGACTGTTCAGCATCCTTTAATATCTCCTAGACCATCAACTCTTCATCAAGGGTGAGAAAATGTGAGTTTGTCCTCCAGATCACTCCACATTTCTAGAGTTTGAGATCAGCCGTACCAGAGTCACTGTGGATGATAAAACGGTAGAGGTTACCATAAACAATGAAAATTAGTGGACCAAGGATCGATCCTTAAAGAACCCTCTGAGCAACAGGTGCAGTGGACAATCGATGTTTACCAATAACATTGTCTGTCTGAAATATGAATGAAACAAATCTAAAATAAAGCACTGATATCGCAAACAAGTATATTAATGTGGTCAATATCAGCAGAGAGCAGAAGGTCACTCCAGTTCATTGCTGTAAATCAGTCTTGTAATTCTCGGTGGAACCTGTCCCCCTCTTACTGGAAGGGTGTACTCAAAAGGCTCTTGGCTTGCTGTGCTTTAATTCTGCACCTGATAAAAAGCTTCCGATTTCCAGGGTGCCTCTGCTGACTTCGCTTTCAGAACAGTTTTGAAACCACCCTTGTACCTACAAAGTCTGAATTCTTAGTAAAGTTTTTTTTTTTTTTTTTCTTAGGCTGCAGACTGATCCATCAGTACTTTGTGGTGATGTTAATAATGGCTTTCCACTGCCAGTCCCATCACAAAATCCTGTGCAAAATCAATAGGGTTTTCCCTCTCTCTTTCTCCCTCACCCTTTCCACTGCAATACTTAATGTGGTTTGTGATATTATTTCTGGCCTTCAGAGAGTTGTCCACTGTGACTCTCGCAATCTTCAGCTTCAGCTCACTGTCACCAACTACAGATCACAGCAGTGAGTCAAAGCAAAGCCCCCTAGGTCATACTTTTCCTCCTTCCCTGGCTCACTCTCTCTTTCTTTGACTCGTCCTTATCTTTCATTCTTCTGTTCCTAGCCACCTTTTCCTCTGCTTTTCAATTTATAAATCTCTTGAGATCGATCTCTCAGCTTTGTCTACTGTGTCTCAAACAGTGTCTCAAACCTCTTGGGGTGTTTGTGTGTACAGTTGACATACCACCGTCTCATCTCTGCTTTTGCATTATTTGCAAATAAATGCACCCCTGAAGGGGGTGGCTGAACAGTTGTACTGCCTGCAGAAAGACTACTGCCTGGAACTGTACGCCTGCAAAAGCACCTTTAAGGTAGAGTTGTAACCTAATAAAGTGTCCAGTGAGTGTGGCAGCAGGAAGGTGTTTCTAATAAAGGGGGATTTATATACGAGTGGCTTCTGCTCCGGCCTTCCCAACAGCCCACCAGGATTTCTCTCAAAAGCCTGTAATCAACAGTTGAGCTTGGAGCGCCTAGAGGGATCCTGTCTTTCATTAAAGTAGTTACAAATGCTTATCTTTGTGTGTGGGCGCTCAGTATGTTTGAGCTAACCAGACTTTGTTCTGGGGAAAAAAAAAAATCAAAATCAATAAAATATAATGACATCCACAATGAACTTCAAGATTATCTTAGACAAGCACGCCCTGTGGCATTGTTAGTTATGTGAATGGAAGAAGCCTATGTTTCTAGAAGCAGGGCAAAGATAATAGTCATCATTACTTGAGAAACAACAAGAAAATCAAAAAGAGAAAAAGTTCGAGCCTTAAGAACAACCAGCGCAGATGGAAACATGAAAATCCACAACCACACTGGCCCTTCCCTCTCAGATGACTGAATCAGTACATTTTTATTCATACAGTTCTTCTTAAGCCTGCCATTTATTGGTTTGTTCAGCACTGAAAATATGCAAATGTGAATATAATGAGCTAAAAGATTGCCAAGACACGCTAAACTAGAATATACCCTAAAACACACTCAGCCTCACCCTGAGAGGCAAATGTTTGTTTGGAAGTCAACAAAGAATACATTGGAAAACTGAACAGAACTCGTCAAAAAATGGCTCCAAACATGAATTCTCTGCATCTTCATAAAACGGTATGTTCCATCGTTAGATTTTGTAGTTTTTAATTTGTCAGTTTCCCAAGGCACTGGTTTACTGGTATGTTGCAGGATCGAGGTAAACACACGTATACATTTAGCTTTTATTCAGGAGCATGCATGTCTGTTTTGGTTGCATTGCATAAGAATTGCCCTTTTTCACTAAGACTTCCAATTTAGAGCACCATAAGTAACTTTAAAAAGTTAATGGCCGTCTGAGTGCCACAGCTTCATTGATTTGTGCCGGAGGGTACTCTTCATAGGGTATTTGTGCCGGAGGGTACTCTTCATAGGGTATTTATATCTGTTACCTCAACATGAGAAGAAGAGTTAGTTCTAGTAAAGCAAGACGTGACACTCGCATGGAAAGAACATGCTGGTATTAAACAACATGATGGGCCAAAACATGAGAACTAGATGAGGGAGAATGAATAAACAGTCCAAAGTCAAACACCACAGAAAGAAGGTCCAAGCAGACAAGCAAACCAAAAAAGGATTAGAGCTGTGCAACAATCGGACAGATTTTACTCTCCGTAGGCCAAAACCTGCATCGCATGCATGTTTCTTCGGCCGCGGGGTGAGTTCAGCGGACGTAAAACACAGCGTGATGCTCTGCAGCACCGATTTAGCGTCTCCACCTCCAAAGACAGACGACTTCTGCCAGTGTTGGAACATTTTGAACAAAATCACAAACCATAACTGCACCCATGAGGCTCGTCTACAAGCCACCTGTGAGAGGACATCATTGGGCGAGGTGAGATTCATGAGACAACTACAAACTCTGGCCACGGCAGAATTAATGGGGTATGTTGAACTTATTCATTTCCTTTAACTGCACATCTTTAAAAAACCTTTACTGTAGAGTGACTTTAAACCATTACTATCAGTCACAGAATTCTTCTGAAATTGCACTAAAACTGCATAGTGTACAACCAAATGAAGGCAGAGATTGGTACACAGACAAGGAGCACAGAAAGAACCACTCAGCATGCACGCGCACACACTCTAAAAATAAAACATGCCAACACCTCATAGGTTGTAAGTAAGTTGGAAGTGAGCACGTTATATAGGTAAGTCTAACAATGCACAGGTGATGATACTTAATAGTTAGGTGAGGCTGGGTAGAGAATGAAGCTGTGATTGGTGGATTGAGGTGGAGTGACCTGCTGCCGGCAGGTGGATGCTGGGAAATGCAGTCCAAGGTGGAAGAGAAAATCTCATTAGCAAGAGAAAAAAGGGAAGCGTGCCTTGATGAGATTGAAAAAATCAAAACCAGCTGTTTATAATATGTTCTCTGAGAACGCACCAAGGTTTTCAAAAACTTGATTCTTGAGTGTTATATTAAATATTTCAAAAATTAAATGTTTTAAATCATGCAATATAAATCTATTTTTCTATTAAATAATTTTTTTGTTAAATTCATATTGTTGTTTTGTTGTTGTATTACTAGCACCCATGCTGAAGTTAATATCAGTGACAGACAAGACTTGCAAAACAAAACCAAGAAAAAGAAGAATCTAATTGATTGAATGAAACTTATTTTCTGCCTCGTTTCGATGTCTAGAATTAACTCATCATTCTATACAATTTCATGTCACAAGGATGTTCTGATCTGTTACTACAAGTCAACCATTACATTATGATGTGTTTACGAAAATGATCAACATTCAATTTTGACAAAGAATAAATGATGAATATCAAAGATAAGAAAACATCACAAAACCCCTAAACCTCAAGAACATAAAGTCAAGGTCACAGTTTTCTAGCTTTTGAAAAACCTGTGTAGAGTGAAAAAAAGAGAACTGCTCATGATCCAACTGAAGCCTGTGAAGCGTGGTGTGAACGTTTACAGCTGCCAGTGAAACTAGTCTAAGTGGCTTTATTGATTACTTGACTACTGATGGTAACTATGCAGTTCCTCAAGGCAAAAAAGAGAAATGTTGTTAACTGGCTGAGTCAGTCATCTGATCAAAACCCAATTTTATTTACTGAAAACATGCCTGAAGGCAAAATCACAGCCACAAACATGACCTGAAGCTGTTATGTACCTGGCAAAGCATTACCAGGGAATATTCCCAAGGTTTGGTGATGCTTATGGATCACAAATTTCAAAGTGTCATCAGACACAAAGGTTATGCTATACATGTCAGTTTTAATTAAGACTACAGTATCCTAATGTATAATTATTTTGTTCTGCTGAAATGGTGATTCTGTGTACAAAGGGCTGTAATCCCTGTGTACTTCTCTGAAAACAGGTGTAAACAGAATGAAATGGATCTTATTCAAATTAATTTTTACAGTCATTGTTTCATTTTGAATTTTGATGCTTGCTTATTGCACTGTGAACAGTCACAGAGAGGTAGGTTTCGCTGAAAACACCACATGAAGGAATCACCACAAACGAATCACTCCCTTTGTTGTATGGCTGAAAGCACAGAGAGACTGTTCACATCATTTGTTCACTGGTGTCCATTTGCATTTGCACTTCTGAATTACATTAATAGCCTGAACAAACAAGCAAGCAAAAGAAGTAAAAACCAAAATAATAAATAAATGTCAGCTGTTGCCTGCTTGCGTTTTTTTCCGTTAGCAATTTGTTTGATGCTATTTGTTTACGTTCCCAGGAGGGTCTTGATGCTGTTCTCTATTAAAACAGTTATAAAAGGGGCAGATGAACAGTGGAGTGAGTTACGTTTCGCATATGACAGCATCCAGCTGAGCTCAGAGACCCACTTTAGAGGAGAATATGAGGTCTGAAGGTAGCAGTTCTGTCTCACTTCTTTACACCTGGCAAAAAGAAGCCAAGATAAGAAGGACACTGGCTTTGTCCTTCTAGAGAGAAGGTCCAACGAGTTGCTGGAAGCAGAGAGATGCTGGACCCGACTCATTTCCCTACCCATTTCCCAGCATATCATTTCAAACACACATGCTTATCCCTCTACAACGGGTTTAGCTTATGAATCTTTCATTGGTTTGTGAGATAAAATCAAGCTTGGCAGAATTGTACTTTTTTTGGTTACTTTCTCTTATAGGGTTTAGATGCTACTGTTGTCGAAACGGATTTACTGAACAAAACAGTTTTTAGAGGAAGTCACTATGGTCATCCACTTTCTTTTAGTGAGTTTCTGAGCCCCGGTTTGCCTCAGGTTGTTGTCAAACATGGTTTGCTTGCCTAAGGTCCTGAATTCATGCAGGAGGGATAAGTATGTTGTATTCATGCTATCTCTAAATACATTTGCAGTACGTTCTAGTCTATTCTTGCAGCCTGCTGTGAATTGGGACATGCAATGCTGAACATTTAGCAAATGTCTTTGGTACATTTGTCACTGTACAATGTCAAGTTGACATTTCTCTGGTTTTTCACAGATTTGAGATTGTGTACAATTTGCTACTTGCCTAATATTGCCAAAAAACCCCAAGTTGTTTTCATTCTACTCAATTCTTAATACATTTGTTACATTGTGAAATCAGTCCAAAATTCTTCCTCAAACTGTTAATTTATAGGTCAAGAATCTTTCCAGGAAGTGTGAACATCTAAATGAGATTAAAAGCCCTTACATGTAAGGTTAAACAAATTCTGTAATTTACAATTTTGAACCTGTACGATGAACTTCTCCTATTTGCCTGAAGAGACTTTGTCTCTGAGCAATGATGACAACGGCGGGTGATGGATTGCAAGCATTATATTCTCAAATAGTCTGGGCAAAAAGGAGCTCTCCAGAAGAGAGTTTAGCATTTCTGGTTTGACATCATTACATCTGTCCGTATGTTGGATTTCTCTCTAGGCTTAAAGATACAGCTCCAGCTGGGCTTTCTCATCCTAAGCTTTAATTCTGGCTAATAAAGAAGTCATCTGTGTCATCCTGCTGTTAAATTTAGAAGGTGAGACTCTGAGCGGGTGAACTATTAACATAGGAGTCATTCATATTCCATCTGTATTGGTGCTGAGGGAAATTTCAGCCTCACAGGCTAAAGGTCAAAAATCTTCAATGTGAAGGATGCTCCAGTTATGCAGAAGTTATCCTCCTGCACATCCCTTAGTTTACCAGGCTATGTTTTTATAATTCACATATTTAATCTAAACCCTCAGGTTATTTAATTCATAGAAGGACCATAGGCCAGAGGTTAGCTCCTGGAACATCCCTGCTGTTAAAAATTAGAAATTCTAAATGGCCTCTCAAACACACCATGTGTTTTATTGCAGTTGGTTCTGACCTGGGGCCCAGGCAAACTAAATTGGTCCACTGGCAGATGATAAGGTAACTCACGACTGAACTGCCCTTTAAAGCCACAAGATACCACTGAAGGTCAGAGCTTGGTACAGAGTCTTGTTCTTTCTTCAAGGACTCACGTGTTCATTCCACTAACCCTGCATACGTATATATGCATATCACTTTCCCTTCTTTCCACAAAATCATTGACTGATTGGTTTTGTAATTTTTTTAAATGTATTTTACTGCTGGCTCTGATGTTACATGCACGTAAGTGGTGGATGGGTAAGGAGAGGAAGCAAAATGCCATTAGGATAATCGAGAAAAGCAATTTATCTAGCTGATTTAAAGTTTCACGGTGCATTTAATTATCCCTCAGTGAATAATCCCCCAAAGTTTGCTGCCTCTAACATCAGCACAGCTCCCCGCCTCTCTAGTAAACCCTACTCTTTTATTCCTTCCCTCTCTTTCTCTCTCTTTTTGCTGTCTTTCTATGGACCTACATTATTCACCCACTCCACAGCTCAATTTGAGTCAAGCAGTCAATTTAACACAGGTCTGATCCTGTGGAGAATCCCAGCATGGTTTCACACAGAGCCCATGACTGACATCTGGCTAAATCTAATCAAACGTGTCACATTACCGTGATTGGCACCTTTCTCAGGTGCGTTTACGAGATTCCGTGTGGCGGTAACAGGGCGGATTTATTTTTTGCTGTTGGGAGATTAGAGAAGCTGTTTGTCCACACACACAAAAAAGAAGTCTGGAGAATCTCTTGATTACATTTGAAATGAGCCTGAATATGATGAAATCCCTATTTTATTCACTTTCTTAGTCTTTTGTGCCCCCCCAGTTCGTCAACAGCTTGTGGAAACACTTGTAGCAGGCCCCATGCGCATCAGGCATGCCTGCCGTTAAAAGATAAAGCTAGAATGTTATGTTAAGATTTCTTGTTGTTTTTCAGGATAGTCCACTGAATGAACAGGCAGTAACCAGTGAAAATGTTCTGTTTGTTTTTATAAATTGTGGACTGCTGTGTCCACATGTGTGAGGTGTGTGGACTTCATCATACCTCAGCTAAATCAGAAAGAACATGGCTATCTCCCACTGGATCAGTGACTGTGGAGTGAGTCATTCCTCACTCCCTCTACCCTTTGACAAATATCTCTCCTGTTGCTCTTCATGCCTTCTCATCGCTGTCGCCATCCATGAGCAAACCGTGATAACGCCAGAGTCCCTGAAGCCTCTTTCTGTTCCTGCGGGCGGTTTCTCCCTCCTCCCTCTCTGAGAGGACGGTACCATTTAACTCATGCACGATCCAGTCTCAGGCAGGAACGTGATATGTCACCCCCCCCCCCATCCCCTTTCTTATGCTGAACTGGTTCTTGTGTGTCGGAAAAATCTTAAATAGTTCACGATCGAATCTGATCTTACAAGTCATCGTGACAGCTGCTTCCTGAAAGCACGGAAATGGTATATTTTGATTTTATGGATTTGTTTTATTTGTTCAAAGTCTTAGTTATTATTTGACTAGTTTGTACTACTTTGTGAGCAGATTAAGAGAAGTTTACCATCATTCATTTTCAATGAGCTTGAGTTACCATGCCTTCATTTCCACCTGACTTCATTTCTCTCTGTTTACTTTCCTTAATTTAACTGTAATGTTCCAGAATTCTACTTTGATTTTCTTCTGGATGATGTCATGCTGAACGAGATTCATCTCTGAGGCGTGTGACAGGTCTCATGTTACTGTGTTCTCATTTGGCTGTCTGTCTGGTACTGTAGATGTTCAGCTAGTAGTTTTCCCCATTTTCATTTGATTGGTGACTGTTTTGCACTCCAGAATCCTTCCTACTGAACTTACCTTGGTGAAAGAAAACTTACTGTATATGCAGCTCTTCTCATGATGTTATATTAAGGACTATGAGTGGACACCTGAATGACCTGATTTAGGAAGAGTGTACATTATGTAAATATTACATAAAATATGTCAACCCAGATATTTTGTCCTGATCTGATCTCAAATATCAGTATCAGGGCAATCAAGGCGTTTTTTAACTGATTAGTATTGGCTTTATTGAGCACAAATGCAAGCCTGACCCTTTGGGTGTGTCTCGTTTACAAGACTGTAACTTTCGAAGGTTTCATTTCTCGACTGCATACATCATAAGGACTGTCCCAGTTAAAAATAACACAGAGGATCCTTGACATTCAGCCAAGAAATGTGTCCTTCTTTTAACTGAATTCTGAGGACACACCAATATATCCCTCTCAGCTTTTGATATTCCACAAGCCTTTTCTCTGCATTCGAAGCTGCTATCTTAACAATGGTGCAGAGCCAGGCAAGCTTCACAACAAAAACGTTTGTTTTTAAATATATGCTTCCACCGTTGGTTATAATATTTTTCAGTGAACCTCATAAATTACCAGTAAGTGAGTGAATGAATGAACGGCTATTAAATGTAAAATCATGAAAGAGTGCCTAACTATTGTTAACATAGCACAGCGGTCTCATTAGCCAAGCAAATCAGTTTAGTAGCTAGATAATTTGTGTACGTTTAATTAGCTTAGCTAGCTGTGTAAAGTTTGTTTTTAAGTAGATCGATCTAACTTGTTTTTTATACAGTGATTGTTACACTACTCACTGCTTGTTTTCTTCACCTCACAATCTTTCGCCCCTGCAGCATATGAGACGCGGAAAATACAAGTATCAGATATCAGTGTTAAAAGACTTGGATCGGGATCGAGGGCAAAAAAAAAAAAAAAAAAAAATTACATAAAGTTGCTAGTGTACAAAAAAGAATGATTGTCACAAAAATATAAGGTCAGCAAAATAATTTAAAACAAATCATGCTATATGTTGATAAGTCTTACGTAGTCTTATAGAGCTTCATTACACAGGCATAGTGGCTCACACATTACTAGAGGCTAGAATCTTACAGACCTCTAGCACCATCCCTTTCAACATTTCCTCACTGACGTAAATCTCCATAACTGGATTTGTATGCAGATGCCAAGCTAGATTTAGTACAGCAGTTCAAGGGTGCAGATAGAGTCACCTATGGATGCAACATTAACTCTCAATGCTTATTTTAAATCATGCTAGTGGCCAACCAGTGACCACAATTTCGCTGCATACACTGGGGAAGGGGGTGTGAAGTATGTGAATGTGCACAGGTAACCTTGCGTTAAGAGTTAACGGCCGAAATGATCTTGGGAGGCAAAGTTGTGGGTTCCTGCCTTTAGGAGTTGGAGATGTTTAACCATTTGTGGTTGGACTCTCAGAAGTCTTTGTGACTTTTTCATCTGACCCCCCCCCCCCTTCCCCAGTTACCATAGCAAACACTTCTGGTATACCCAACACTTGACTATTGAAACTGTGTTACAGATTGTTTCATGGTGTAAAACCAAGTTTTTAGACTTTTACTGGGTGATACTGAGTGACATTCGTACTGACGTGTTCTCTGAGGATGTGACTCTCAGCAGTGGCACCAGAAAACAACTTTAATATGTATATTGGCATATCCCATCTCTCACTCTCCTATTGGCTCAAAGTTTGAGGCTTTGTCTGTGCTGACCGCTTTGTTTGGTGATCAGAGCTTGTCAGAACTTGTGTGAGCATGAGAGAGAGCACGAGAGAGCTCGTACGTGTGTGATTGTGTGTCGTGTTCATGTAATTTGAGTGCTTGTACATGTGTGTGATTGTGTGAGAGAGCATGAGCATGCTAATTAGCATGAGAGTGCTAATTAGCATGGCGCTACCTTTGCTGTGGATGTTATTTTCTAAAAGCTTTTATTGGCCCAACAGTGACATTGAAACTCAAACTGATGAACCTTGTGTACATTTGTGAACTCTTTTTCCAAAACAAACTGTACTCATAGACCTCTGCCCCACCCTCCCTCAATCATGTTTGGTGAGTAGACAGTTGGGCTTTTGGGTAAGAGAGGTGTACCCTTTAAATATGTCCCACTCCTGCTGGATGCCTGTCCAGCTTGCTGGTTCCAGCACCTCTTCATATCCAGTTAAATGCACAAAAAAACCCACAAAAAAACAAAACGTCAAGGATGGGGGAACAGACCTCAAAAGCCGCTCACCTGAAATAGCCACTGTTTTATTTGTGATAGCCTGCCACAATGGAGACAAATGACCTTTTAACAATGTGGAATAGAATTTTGTTTACAAGACTCTGCTACCCCACTGCTGCCTTAAATGAGATTTTTCCACCAGTGTCCATTTATACATGCCACCGTTATGATCACAATCTCTCCCAGCCATTTGCTCTTTACTGGAGGATGGCAGTGGAGAGCGATGAATAGCATCTCATAATTTCAGTCATTAGAGGTGTTTACACGAGATCGGGGTTGGTTTCCAAAGCCATCGTTTTTTTTCAAGAGCTGCCTTATTGAGGTCATGGCGGTACTTCCTGAGGGGATGTGGAACCTCGGCATTCCCTGTGCTATAAAAGCACATGTTGGAGCAGGAGCCCACAGATCGAGGGTGGAATGGGAAAGATCAGCAGAGAGTACACGCAGACAAAACAGGACTTGGAAGTACACAGTTTAGTTTTAGCAGTAATGTAGGACATCACCTCGATTCAACCCAGATACCACTCTGAAATCACAGAGGATATAGTCATTAGAAAACTATATATAAGAATTCCAAGAGCTTCTGGGATGTTTTTACTGTGGTGCATCACAACAGCCAAATCTGGCAATGGTTGTTGAGCTGTCTTTATGAGATGGGACTGAAGGGAAGCGCCATATGTCTTTCTGTCACTACACACAATGGATTTCTCACAGCCCTGTAAATTCTCCGCCTCATTATTAGAGGCTTTCGACCATGTTTATGACATTAAAATGATGAATGGTGGCTGTTGATCTTCAAGGATTTTTCCCCCTGTGTCTACTTACTTGGGTTCCTGCTGCTCCCATGCGGGGGGGGGGGTGTCTCTCCCTGAGCGTTTTTCGTTCATGCATCTCACATTTCGAACAAAGATAAGCTTTTTTTTTACACTTCAATACCTCCTTCATGAGTACATTTGAGCAGTTTGAGTATCAAAATACTGATCAGATGGCGGGGTGCGACCAGGTCCATGGACTTTCCTAGCATTGGGTTCGAGCCCCAAGATCTCTCCCATCAGAGTGACTCGAATAATGCTGTGTCCTGGTTTCTTTCCCAGTCCTTCTCTCACCCAGTTGGTTGTGTTGGTGTTGGTTGAGTGCTTGATATTTCCCTTCAAGAGCACTGAGGTGTTTGGCAGAGATGAGTGATTGGAGATTTCATATACATTCTGAGGGAGGCATGCGAGGGCCCTTGATCTCTCACACTAGTGGCATTGCCATGTGACAGAATATCTACACACCACAGACAGAGCTCCAACATGCACATTTTTTAAATGGCCACCGAAAAGACTGTGTGGGAATCTAACGGTATAGGAATCTTGGCTGTTACACCATGCTTGTCTTCTTACACACACACAGCCCCCTCACACACACACACACACACACACAGCCCCCTCACACACACACACACACACACACACCAAGTCCCACATATATAGTACGTCCAGTACCCCTACATACTGTATAGCCCACACACACACACACCAAGTCCATCACACACTCCAAGCACCACCCCCCCACACACACATTGATCATCTCACCCACCTTTGATGAATGCCTGTGGACAGACACCTCAGTGGCATTTAGATTAAGGACCAGTCTACCTTTCTTGCATACCCATGTTATAATCTTATCAGTACGAAATAATCCAAAGATGTTTGCTCTGGATTAGTGTAAAATTCTAACCTCAGTGTGAGAAACTAAGCCCTTGTGTGTGTTTGTGTGTGTGAAAAACCTTCGTTTACACAATAGCCGGGAAGATAAAGTGTCATCATACACTGCAATCATCCAGTAAATAAGTTGACAGCCTTCGAATAAGCAAAAAAAATCTACAGGTGGCTTGGGCGTGATAGAAGGGCACATGTTCAGCCTGGACCACTCCATGTCAACACCTCATTCTTCTTCTCATTCATCTCAATGTGTCATGATTTAGCCAGACAAGATAGAGATGCATGTGTGTGTGTGTGTGTGTGTGTGTGGGCAGGATCATGGACACCTGGCAAAACATCTCCTTTTCTCCTCTCCTTTTCTCAATGTGTGTGCAATACATGTATGGGCAGGCTCATGAAACCCTCCTGAGAGTTTAGGGGTGTGTGTGTGTGTGTGTGTATCACAGCTTCCTCTGCCTGATCAACTGGGCTCTAGACCCTGTGTGATCCTCCTTCCTTTGGGTCTCCTCCCATCTTCAGTCACAACCACTGAAGGTCCTCGTGTCCCAGTGGCTGGACAGGCTGAGACAACGCGCCCACTTCTCCGTGCACCGTGTACGGTGAGACTGAAAGAGAAAAGGTGAAGACAGGTGTGCTTTGTGTGAAAACTCCCCCCATCTCTCATGTGATTCATGGCACAGTCCATGTCTTTTTTTTGTTGTTTTCTGTTTCCCCTTGTGAGGACCTGGGTGTTTTTCTGTTTGCCTTCTGATATTGTACAAACAGCATATCTGGAAAAATACTCCAGCAGCACTCTCAACTCCTCTCTAAACCAGACGAGATTAAATAAGCGTTTAATTGATAACTCTAACAAGCATCTGCAAGCAACATGATAAAACACTTGTTTTTGTAGGAGCAAACATAATTATATTGCAGAGGAAGCAATGTTTTATCCTGTTGTGTAAATAAATAAATATGATTAGTTGAGAATCATAAGTCTCTTTAAATAGTTCTCTGAGTGGTGCTGACTGTTGAAGATAACCTGCGTATAGCATAGTTCACAGGTCTCGCAAAAGAGGCATCTCTGCAAGTTGTTTTCATATCTCATTCCCTCCACAAAATTGCTTTATTTTCACTTTCAACAGTCAAATTTGTTGTCCCTGAGAAAATTCATTTGCTATTAGTAAAATCCGCCTGTTGCTATGGAGACATCCAACATTTTCAAACTCTTTCAAAAAGAATCCAAATATCTCAAGATTTACATATATAGTGTTGTCAGCAGAGTTTGTTGATGTGTGTGTGTGTGTGTGGACATTTTTCTGTGATATTCACAATGCTCGTTCTGCTCCACTTTTATTGTTGTTGTTGTGACTGTATTTGTAATGAATTCCCTTCCAGTGGAATTCTATTCCAATAGAATTCCTTTCACCCACTGCAGCATCACATGCAGAATGGATAAAACTTTCACCAGCTGCACTGTTAGATCCATTTTCTTTCACTGAAATCGGATTGAATGTGTGTGTGTATGTGTGTTTTAATTGCTGGGGCATTTTGTAAAGAAGCAGGCCTAAACCCATTAGATACATAGGGAGAGCGGCTTTCAGCTTCTGTTGAAGTGGCCTCCTCTCCTGCCCTGAAGTCATCCGTTATGGTTAGAGGAATTGCACAGGTTTCCACCAGTGAGCGAGAATCGGCGAGCCCCCTTTCATCAGCCGGCTTTGATCAGACACACGCGGTTGTGTATTCTGCTTGAGCGCAGCACATTAGCCAGGGATCTGTCTTCGTGACGGGTGGCTCGCACCATCAGGTGTAATAAGCAGGACACTGTCTCCTGGGTTTTTTTTTTACCCCCCTGCCCATTTTTCTGTGTTTCTGGTAATGCAGTCCATACTTCTGCCTAGAGAGAAACCCAAATTAACCCAACGCCCCTCGTCTGTCTCTGCACCGCCATGAAAGAGATATTTAACGAGAAGGAGACATGGATGATGTCTTCTCCCTGTACACAGCCCTTCCCCTACCCCTGCCCCTGCCCCTGCCCCATGGGGCAACGCCCTCTCCCACATTCTGTTGTCCCTCTTGAGTATTCTGAGAAGGGAAGTATTTATAGCAGGAATCCACCAGGTTGCTATTTAATCCTTGACTCCTTGGTGGACTTACCCACACTGTTCAGATCATTTTCCTCTGGATGTGCGGTTGGTGTCAGCACTGCTAAACCTGGTTTATCTTAGCTCAAGGAATGAATATCCCTGTCAGTAGGACACATGTATCAATCTGTTGAATGGCTGGAGTATTTAGTATGTTTGAAAGGAATCTGCTGTGATGTAGCCTAGATTTTGGAAATCAAGTATACATTTTCTTTTGCACTAAATGTTTCTTTCGGACAAGTATGCATTTATTGGGCTAAAGCTCAAAAGTTCTATAAAACATTCCAAAATGACAAATATGAATAATATTGAAATAATGCACAAAAGCAGATGGACTCTCACCACCCTTACATCATCACTAAAATGTATAAATTTTGAACAATAAAATGCAGTTTACAGCAATATGCTATTTTTTGAGACACTGCAGCCAGATGTGCTAGTTGGTGTTCATTGAGGATGCCAAGTAAACTGGAGAGTGCTGAGATGTAAACACTGAACATAAGGACACTGTTTGGCTTCATTATCTCTCACTGAGATAAAAATACTTCCGTGTTTCTGTGTTTTGACGTGTACAGCTTTCTTTGTGTCATGTAATTCTCTGACAGTCAGAGCTACAGCAAGATGCTGGAGCTTCAAACTACTGCCAACACATAAAAGAGACAATTATAAAGTTTTTCAGTAATTGCAATGTTTATTACATTTATTTATTAAAATCACAACACAACTCAAAAAGAGAAACTTGCGTAGTCGAAAATAAGTAATGTTACAGTACTGCTACAGAAATAAAGAAGCCAGGTACATATTGTATTTGCAATTAGACTTAACTGAATGATTAAAACCTTTAATTATTAAAAACTTTAAAAAATATTCTTATCAAGAATCAGCCTCTTATCCAGCTGCTGTTGCACAAGTGTACATTTGAAAGAACTTTTGGATTTATACTTCTGCCCTACAAATGCTGCTAAATGTCATTTAAAGGTAATAAGTAACCTTATCCATCATAAATAATACTAGTAATAAAGTAACCTGATCCATCATAAATAATACTAGTAATAAAGCAACCTTATCCATCATAAATAATACTAGTAATAAAGTAACCTTATCCAGCATAAATAATACTAGTAATAAAGTAACCTGATCCATCATAAATAATACTAGTAATAAAGCAACCTTATCCAGCATAAATAATACTAGTAATAAAGTAACCTTATCCAGCATAAATAATACTACTAATAAAGTAACCTTATCCATCATAAATAATACTAGTAATAAAGTAACCTTATCCATCATAAATAATACTAGTAATAAAGTAACCTGATCCATTATAAATAATACTAGTAATAAAGCAACCTTATCCAGCATAAATAATACTAGTAATAAAGTAACGTTATCCATCATAAATAATACTAGTAATAAAGTAACCTGATCCATCATAAATAATACTAGTAATAAAGCAACCTTATCCATCATAAATAATACTAGTAATAAAGTAACCTTATCCAGCATAAATAATACTAGTAATAAAGTAACCTGATCCATCATAAATAATACTAGTAATAAAGCAACCTTATCCAGCATAAATAATACTACTAATAAAGTAACCTTATCCATCATAAATAATACTAGTAATAAAGTAACCTTATCCATCATAAATAATACTAGTAATAAAGTAACCTTAACCAACATAAATAATACTAGTAATAAAGTAACCTTATCCATCATAAATAATACTAGTAATAAAGTAACCTAATCCATCATAAATAATACTAGTAATAAAGTAACCTTATCCATCATAAATAATACTAGTAATAAAGTAACCTTATCCATCGTAAATAATACTAGTAATAAAGTAACCTTATCCATCATAAATAATACTAGTAATAAAGTAACCTTATCCAGCATAAATAATACTAGTAATAAAGTAACCTTATCCATCATAAATAATACTAGTTTTTATACAAAGCGTATAAGTCTTTGTTTGTATAGCATACAGATATACTAAAAAATGAAGACATAATAAGCTCCTAGGACTGATGGGGTCCCTATGGGGTCTCTAATAGTGCTCTTGGCCCAATGTGAATCTTTTCATGAGGCTTTTCATTGTTGTGGGCACCTCTCTTAAATATAATAAAACATGCATAAGAACCTTGATATCGTTGTCCCCTGTGGAGTTACATTCAAAAACTCAGTATAGAGCCACGTACACAAAGATCATTTATTCAGAGAAGACCAAAATGTTTAGCCATTATTATTATCAGCAGCAGAGCCAAACCCTTGAAGTAATACCAATCCTTCAATTTGATACACTGAACGCAATTTTACACATAAAATCAGATTTTAAAAGATGAGGTTATACAATACGAATGCGCTGACAGTGACTCAGGATTGGTAGAACAATCAATTCCTATTAGACTGTTTACACTGTTATCCCTGGCCGCAGCTTTGGTTTCTTTCAAAAAGACATCAAAAGGACCCTGAATCCACTTTTGTGAATCCACTTTTGTGAATTTCCCCTTTTGCCACACCATTCCTTGGCACGGTCAACACTCTCACTGCTGAGACTGAACAGGGCAGCCTGTTCCCCCAGTGATTTCTCTTCATCCCCCCCACCGAGTGTAGCTGGATGTTTATGTTATATGTTAGTCCATGCAGTTCAAATGTTCAGATAAGGTGATTTGAATGTACTGAAAGTTACAGTTGTCTTAAAAAAAGGACTTTGAGCCAATTCCATAAATCTGTCACAAAGTAGCTTTTTCTAACACCATTTAGGGTTGTGTGGTGCACATTTACATCAGTGCTGTTAGATTATTAGCACAGTTTTCAAGAGAGCACTTACTGCACTGTTTCTGCTCCTCCTAAGTGCTGTTCTGCACAGTTTCCTGAGAGGACTGCGTGGGAGTCCACCTGGGTTTCCAGGTCGAGCGAGCGAGCTCCACTCCACCAGCGCATCCAGTGCATGCTGTGTGTTGAAAGGGCAGCCAGGGTAATTATAATTCTGCACCATCGTGCTGACTCGCCCCGTTACATCAGTTCTTATTTGTGCGTCGGGACTAGGCTGCGTCGGTAGTGTCCTAGGGAGCCGAAGAAATGAGCGACACCTCCTCGTCTTCACAAGGTCGCCGGCCGCTGGTCCCTCACAATGGACGCGGCAGATGAAAGACAAATCGCTCCGATCTACGTTAATGGGGCACATTATACGGCGCCTGCCGTAATTCCTTACCGGCCTCTATCCTGGCAGAATCGCTCTCCCCTGCTACAGGACACACTCCCTGGGGAGCAGGTTGGACTTCAGTGGCTCTTGCCCCTATATAACTCTCTTCAAACTTCGGATCCGTGGACCTTGCCATTCCCTTCCCCGATGTTTGCTCGGACTTCCAGAAAACTTCATCCGAATCACTGCAACCAAGGTAAGAATTTAACAAGAACACCTGGAGTTCAGAGGTCCTCTGGAGCCATGCTGAGATAACGCCACTGGAAGAATCGTTAGAGATCAAGGGGCCTTTTGGGAGCAGGGATGAGCTCTCAAGGACGAGGTGAGGGTTTACGTATGGCGCTGGAGGCCGACCACTCGGCCTAAAGATCCTGACCTGGGGCAGGACTGCACTCCTTAACTGCCAGTTAGAATATGCGATGGAAATCACTCCATCTTTCTGACAACAAATTTGCCAAAAAAAATTTCATCGACAAGTGCCCTTTATTTAGAAGCTGGTCCTCCAAAGTTAGAAGCTGGTCCTCCAAAGTTAGAAGCTGGTCCTCCAAAGTTAGAAGCTGGTCCTCCAAAGTGCCAAGCTCTGGGTTAGGCACTGTACTAAGTAGCTGGGCACTAGATGGAGACATTAATCTGAAGACCAGCGGGTGGGGAGACAGCTGACGCATATCTACTAAAGAAAGAGAATGAGAGACGTTTTTGTGCTCAGGGATTCTGTGCGATCCCTTCACACAGTAACTGTGAGAGAGCATCTGTAAGCTCATAGCTGTCTGTCTGCACCTCCTCGCCGGCTTTCTAAAGGAGGTGGAGGAGGTGGAGGGGGTGGTGTCAGGGCCATGTGGGGCTCTCAGATCCCCAGCGCAGGATGGAGTTCAGCTCGTTTTGTCTCCTCATTAACTCAGCCGCTGTCACCCACATAGTTAGAGTTGTTGTTGCTTGGCAACCGTGGACATTTTCCTCCTCCTCCATCCTCCCCTGCAAATGGCATTTTTTTGTGTTTTTTTTTTTTTTTTTTTTTAAATAATCAAATAATCAAAGTAATGAGAACAAAAGACAAACATTTAAAATGTCCAGATCTCCTAAAATAACTCAGGCAGGCAAGCACTCCGTCCATACGGCGCGGGACCAGCCGAGTTCATTTGCAGATCCTTTTTCTTCATTTACCTCTCGACGTTTCCCGTGCAGACGGAGACTAAAAGCACGACGGCCTCTCTTCACTGTGCTGTATGCGCATTCCAAATCCTCCCTCCCCTTTTTGAAGTGGCATGTTGGCCCATCGCTTGCACGTCTCGAGAGGCTGAATCGAGCCCTGGGAACCGAGGGGCCAACCAAACCCTCCGAACTGCTTCGTGGATGCACCACCATCTGCAGCACTGATCCCAAGCCGCAGACAGAACCAGACAGCCCGTCCTTGCTTGCATTACCAACCCTAGTATGATTGCCTACTGATAACCTACTGCTCAGTGCTCCAGGACAGATGAGTGCCTCGTTGGGTTAAACGGGACTTGCTTATGCAGCGGGCTGTATATACAGTGTAAGCTTTTATATTTTAATGAGGAAATTTGTATCTACAAGTGCCATATCTTGATCTCATTAGTGTAAAACTCTTTCCATTGAAAGAAAAACCTCCAAATCCTCCTGCTTATTATACAGGAAAGGGTTGTTGTTTTGCTTGCTTGAGACCAAGAGATGAATCTCTCTCTCTCTCCTTCACTTGTTTGACCTGATTATTCAGTATATGTACCAGATAACACATGGTAAGGGGATGGTAAGAAGCTAATTGGTGGTTACTCCTGTACAGCTAGAGCTACAGCTGCAGTGCTGACACAGGTTGTTTTCTACAGCCACAGTCATCTTTCAGATGGGCTGGAACCTGCTCACTGAAATTAGACCCGTGTCCTTTAATTCACTGAAATGTAAAACGTGGCCGGCTGCTAAGAGCATCCCACTCCCAGGTTTGGACCTGCCATGGTTTGGACCAGCTTCTATGCACACTAGCGTGTTGGATTTGTACAGGAGGCCCCTGTCATTCTCAGTCTAGCCACAGAAGATGGCTTCTTACATGACTTCCCTTGAAACACTTTTGCAGCAAAAAACCCCAAAAAAAACCCCAAAAAACAAGAGCAGCCATTTTGGGCCTCGTTAATTAGCGTTTGGCTCAGTTTTGTAGTGCTTGTTGCTTGTTTTTCTGAGGTAAATTTACATAAGTACATTTGCGAACATGCACATAACAGTCCTGAAATACACCACAGACAGCAGGACTTTCTCTGCAGACCTGGATCCTTCTTGATATCAGTTAGTTTAACATTTACAATAAAGCTTAGATGTACATAATGAGAGCGGTCACAGTAACCAGCACATGTAAAAAAGTTCCAGTTTGAAATAGCTATATCGCAGCTACATTGGCGAGCATACAGGTAAGATGTATTAGTTTAAAAGCCAAGTGATTGTCAGCTATAAAAGTGGCCTGTCAGGTACCACTTTATCACGTGAATTTTCAAGGAGATATGACACCTTAAATGGTGTTCTAATGAAATTCTAATAATGGCCAAAAATTGCTGCCAGAAGTTAGAAATCCTGCTCTTTCAACCCTTTTTCATACATCTGGAAATGTCTAAATTACACCAACACCACACCGTGTTGTCAGGTGGTGCACAATTACTGTGCATCTACAAACAACCTTCTCATAGGAGTCATCAGGACCAGTGACTAACTGTATGGTCCTACTACAGCCATGGAACTGGTGCACACATCCCATAGAGGAGCTTTTTAATATTCCACACATCCCATAGAGAAGATTTTCCATATTCCACACATCCCATAGAGAAGATTTTCCATATTCCACACATCCCATAGAGAAGCTTTTCCATACTCAATGCATCCCATAGAGAAGCTTTTCCATATTCCACACATCCCACAGAGATTTTCCATATTCCACACATCCCATAGAGAAGCTTTTCCATACTCAATGCATCCCATAGAGAAACCTTTCCATATTCCACACATCCCATAGAGAAGATTTTCCATATTCCACACATCCCATAGAGAAACTTGTATATATTTCAGTGCAGTTATGACCACATACACACAGCTAAACTAAATCAAGTTTCACTTCATCAGCTTCCAGATGAAGGCAAATGACCTCAATAACCATCCAAATTTCCCAGATCTAACTACCATTACAATTTGATGAAAAGGGTAAAGTAGACACTCTTCTCCTTAAAGAACTAGAGGCTTTTCTTCTTGAAGAATGGTCCAGTATCCCACAGAAATCATTGAAGCACTGAGGTTGGTCTGAAGGCACAAGCTAGTTCTACTTCAACTAGTCAATAGTGATTTTGCTTCTGAATCCCCTCTATGCTGGCAGGATACCGCTGTACACTGAAGAGGGATGTTCCTGAGGTCAAACATAAGCAAAACCCAAACACTACATTTAGAAGTATGGCCGTGCATATACTAATGTAACAACAACCATATTTATGAATAAGTAATAAATAGTACATGTAAAATGCACACATATTAAAACTATATGCGATAAAACATTCTTAAAATAGATTCACAGTTAGCATAAATACACTATATGCTCCATATATTTTGGAAAGCAAAAAGAAATTCAAATTGATTTGCCCAGTGTTATTAGATACTTCATATTAATATTCTGTTACGTGTTTCCACTCCTTTCTCTACATATGAACTGAAATTTGATTATTAAATCTGATGATTAAATTTGATGATTACATTTGGTTAGTCCGAATGATGCAAAATGTGCCGGACATCTTGATGGCCATCTTAACCTGTGCAGATCCCCAAGATCATGTAGCAGCAGGCAGCTATTTGTGTTACTTAAAAGCACTACGACTCTCCCTCTCACCCTACCTCCTGTCCCTGGGCTGTGGGGGTGGCTGTGGGGGAGTGGGGGTGGAGTGGTTGGAGCAGAAGGTGGGGGGGGGGGTGATGTTGAGTAAGATCTCCAACCAGTCATCCCAAAGCAGTGACTAGAGAGAGGCCAAAATTAGAAGGGCTCACTTCAGCTGTGCAGAGGTGTAAATTTTCGCCCTGCGTGACAGGAGGGGGCCTTCGAGACCCCCCAAGCAGTTACCATCAAAAACGCCGTTTTATGTTGCTGCAGCCCAACTTCTCCTGAGCTGCAGGCATGATGCCTCTCTTCATCACCGCGGCAATAAATCAATTTTCATCTCCATGCCACCACTGGCATTTGAACAGTTCCTCTCTCACTGCTTTCTCTTCCCTCCCTCTCTCTCTCTCTCTCTCTCTCTCTCTCTCTTCCCTCCCTCTCTCTCTCTCTCTCTCTCTCTCTCTCTCTCTCCCTCTCCCTCTCTCTCTCTCTCTCTCTTCCCTCCCTCTCTCCCTCTCTCTCCCTCTCTCTCTCTCTCCCTCTCTCCCTCTCCCTCTCTTCCCTCCCTCTCTCCCTCTCTCTCCCTCTCTCCCTATCTCTCTCTCTCCCTCTCTCTCCCTCTCTCTCTCTCTCTCTCTCTCCTCCAAGCAGAACTCCCTTCCCCATCTTGCACAACTGGGGCAGCCTGGCTTTGTTCCCATTGCTTACGCTTGCAGCCATACACATAAATTATGGCGTCTTTATGAAAACTATTATGGAAAAAAAGGAAGATAGAATAAAAGTCTCTGAAGGAGCTCAGCGACCTGTCACGCAGTGCAATCCATACTTCAGATTCCTTCTGGAACAATCAGAAATAACTTGACTATAATGGTAATGTTATTATGGCTCACAGAGACACACACACACACACACACACACACACACACTAGTCTCCTTGCACTTGGCCCAGACATTCAGACGACCATTAAGAACTGTGAAGAATGTGTCTCATATTTATCTGCAACTACTTCGCTGCTGGAAAAGAAAAAAAAAAAAAAACTTGAGTTGAACTCCATCTCTGTCTACTGTGTCAAGACTTGACAGACCTATTACAGTCCCCAGAGTGAGCTTTCCATGATGGCACTGGGTGCAATCCACCTCCAGAGTGTCATACACTGTCAGTGCCCCTAACACATTTGTGTTCTGAATTCTGCATATGTTTCAGGTGCTGACCATCCACCTCCACACGTGCACCTTACAGCTTCGGTCTCCATAATTCACCGCCTGCATGGCACTAGAAATCTCCGACATAACACTCATTCCAGTGATGGCTGTAACATTCTTAAATGTTGAGGGCTGAGCTCCAAAAGGTAACTCATGTCCGATATATCTGCTCTCTCCAGTGTGGGCTCTGTGCTGGTATTTCAGAGAAATTCAAAAGGGTCGAATGGTTTGTCCACAAAGCTAATTTTTAAAGGGTTTCAACACAAAGCGGTTATTTTTTCTGACCTGACTTTTTTCTGGTATTGAGATCCCACTTGAAACAAGGTAAAGGTCAGAGGGAAAGTGCAAACATAAATATTATTGTAACCTGCCTGGCACAGTCAGTTGTATATGTACTTACATCGGCTGTGAAAAATCAATGGAAATATTTGTACACGTTACTCTTGTATATTTTATAAAAAGATACTTCTAAAATATTAATCTGCACTCTGCTGAATTAGTAAAAGGCCATTGGTCTACTGCTATCAGAGGGCAAAACTGGTCTTTTCAGGTACCTTACTGTTAATGCTAACCCATCGTCAAGGAAACTTATGGTAAAATGCTGTGCACAGGAGACCAACCACCTCAGTGGGCGGTTACTTGCCGTTGATGTTTTTTAAGGCCACCTTTAAGGCCCCTTCCCTGCCCACTTCCCCACCTTCACGTCTGGTTCTCTTGGGCCTGGTAAGCCCACAGATCTACTGTCTTCAGAAGAGCTGGTGCCAGAAAACAATCCGATTGAAAACATGTGGAAAATACCGCCAGCGTCCCTAATCCCCCGCCGAGTTTAGGTATCTCAGAGATGGCTTTGCCAAACACTCCTATTAAACACTCGTTCCCTAAAGACTGAATTTGTGTCCGTATGTGGAAAATATGTGGCTTCCAGAATTTGAGACAGCATGGAAATGCTATTATAAATCCATACTGAAAAGACGAACAGGAGCGCTTAAGGAGGATTGCTGTCTTTTTCTTTCTATCTTTTTTTGTTTAGACCTACCTTGGGGGGATTTTTGAGCAAAACAAACTCATCTCTGCTGGGAACGAACCTGCTCAGGTTTGTAGAGCCAGCTAACGCCACAGCTATCAAATTGATCTGAAGTGAAATACTGTTGCTAAATAAAACACTTAACTCATCCAGGGAGCCCCAGCCCTCCAATCCAATCTTTTTCCCACCTCTCTCTTTCTCTCTCCCTCTCTCTTATATTTCTCATGCATTTCTCTTAAGCTACTTCCCACTCTCTCTGACAGGTAAACACAGCTAGGTGTTCAGTCCAAACACTCCATCTTAGGCTAAATACAGACATTGGCCTGTGTTCCAAAAGCTGCCTTAAGGCTAAAAAAAGTTCCCTCACAAGGAATCTGTCTAGTGATCAGAAACGTGGTGTTGAATTCTTCAATTCTTTGTTCCCTGTGCATAGAAAATGTGTCTGTGTGTTAGAGGGGGAAAAACACAGTGAAACAAAACAAGCCAAGCCTGTAATATCTGTGTGTGCAGCACACTGTTATGGT
This sequence comes from Sternarchorhynchus goeldii, assembly GCA_028565775.1. Taxonomy (NCBI): domain Eukaryota; kingdom Metazoa; phylum Chordata; class Actinopteri; order Gymnotiformes; family Apteronotidae; genus Sternarchorhynchus; species Sternarchorhynchus goeldii. Next base: position 18,482,039 of record JAOXYF010000006.1, on the reverse strand, counting down.
TCAGTGATATTTCTGTGGTCACTCACAGATGTTCATGCTGCATCATGATTTGGTGCTATGCTTCCCATAGTGCTTCAGGACAGAGTCAGTCTGTTTTTGAGAGAGTTGCAGTACAGTGTGTGATGTTCACTTTCAAGATGAAAATAATGCTATAGTAAATTGCTGTTAAACCTACTTCACAGGCCTCGGTTTAAGACTAAAACAAAAACTCAAGGCATCCCAGCCTATGAAGAGAAATGCCAACTCTAATATCCAGTCAGCACATGGCTATGTGAGAACAAATCAGCTTCATCTTACCAACCATGGAGAAGGGTTCACTGGTGGGGCTCCTTTTGGAGTGCAGAAAACACGCTCTCACATCAGAGTTCGACTAGTCAGGCCTGTCAGCTTAGCACTTTGGCTGCAACAATAGCTAATCCTGGGTGCTCTCACTGCTCAGACATTTCTCACTTAAACTGAATGTCAATGTTTTTTTCCCCCTTGATTGAGATTAACACTAGACGTTTTATATCAACAGAAATGGAATATAACTGGCTGCTTTTCTTACCACCATTTGCCAAAATAAAGAAGCTTGAAAACTTTAAACCTACATGTTTTGAAACTGTTGGGAATAGTACTAACCCTAGTTATAGTTGTGCTTGAAAATGAGATTTTTCTGTATTTCTACATAAATATGATCTAAAACATCATCAGATTTTCACACAAATCCTAAGAGTAAATAAAGAGAACCCAATTAAACAAATGAGACAAAAATATTATACTTGATCATTTATTTATTGAGGAAAATGATCCAATATTACATATTTGTGAGTGACAAAAGTATGTGAACCTCTAGGATTAGCAGTTAATTTAAAGGTGAAATTAGTCAGGTGTTTTCAATCAGTAAGATACCAGTAAGATTTCAATCAGGTGTGAGTGAGCACCCTGTTTTATTTAAAGAACAGTTCACAACAGCAGGCTCTTTATCAACTTTTAGGACTTGTGTGAATCTGATGATGTTTTAGGTCATATTTATGCAGAAATATAGAAAATTCTAAAGGGTTCACAAACTTTCAAGCACCACTGTACCTGGTTATTTATTACTCTGGTGTTTGCTAACTCTGCTAAAAGTGATTTGTACAACACCTCAAGTGTATAAACCCCAGGCACCTGTGTACTGAACAAGCCAGAGGGAGGTTATTCTAACGGATACGAATGTAAACTCAAGAGGAAAATCATCAACATCCTGATCTTAAATGCTTGATACTCCCACACTTTGCAATCTGAAATTTTACTTTTAAGCACTTTCAAAGAGCTTTGACTACAAATGTCTTTTAACTGAGCATTTCACCTTGACTTAAAGCTTGATTATTAATTCATGGGTTCTCCTTCTAAAAGCAATGTCAATATTTGACAACTGAAAATGAATTTTTATACATCCTCACGGAGAGGTCAACAAATCATGAATTATTTCAGGTGGGCTGTGCTGAAATAAAATGCAAATCTTTCTGTCGGGCCAAGTGAAAATTCCAATTTGGTGATGTTTTCTTATGACATCATAATGTTGTCTTTTGAGTACTGTATATATTTGAGTAATAGAGCAGAGGTCCAATTAGATCGTGCGAGTAATCCAAACAAAATGCCGATTGTGTGTGTGTTTCTCCTACATAAAAATGATTGATCCCTCCTGTTGTTAAAAATGGTGACTCAAGCTGAAACAGGATATAACCTGAATGCTGCAGCAACCCTCTATACATCTGCCACCTGGTGCCACATTTGCCACTAACATTTTGACAGGGGCTGTTTGTCAGGGACGTGTCTGATAAAACAGCACGCGACTGGCTGCAAAGCCTTACCTGTCACTCGTTCCATTTGGCCCGCGTCTGCCGGACTCGCGTCGTAAATGTGTCCAGGTTGAGGTAGCGGCTGGGACTCGGCGCTTGCGCTGCTGGAGCGGAAACGATGCGGTTTGCCTCATGTCCTTCATTCTTCTTCAGATTAAAAGCGAATGATTTCTTGCAGCGAAGGCGCAGGGCTTTATGCAGATGGAAATGTCTGACCCGGGTTGACATTTTTAGCTCGTCCGGCACAAAACTACCATGTCATTCCTGTGCGGCTCGTGTTTCAAAATGACGTCGCCTGCCGTACATGTACGAATGAGGTGGAGTGGGAAATATTCTGCTCAGATTTGTCATAGGTGAAGATATGCAGACATGTTATATTATTGATGAGCAGGTCTGAAATAGGAGTGAGAACGGCATCCTCTAGCACAGCCTTCCTGGGTGCTGGAGGACCGAGCTGAACAGGAGAACGGAGCTGTGGAGCAGCCGGGGCAGACGCGTGGGGCCCACCGTCCCCGACAAACCAAGCCCGGGCCTCCTGCAGACGGCGGAAATGTTCCCCGCTGGGGCCGGGGTCGATATATCTGACGCCATACTGTTTGTGTCTCTCCTCACACTGCTGCTTGTGTCTGCATGTGTCTCTCCTCACACTGCAGGGGGGTTCTTCCAAGTCACACCAGCAGGCTTTCAGCACCTTTTTCTCTGCACTGAAAGCATTTTTCCTTCTTTCTCTCGTTCTCATTTTTCTCTGCCTTAAAAAATGCCAACAGCAGAAAAGAGCTGGATATTTTTTAGCATAATGTAAAAACAACTTGGTCCCATAATTTGATTTTTTTCCCACAATCCCATGCAGCTGTGGGAAACTTGATCAGGGATACATTGTAACATTGGTGTGTGAAAACAAACAGGAGAATGGGATTGTCCTGGGTTCCTTTCTGAGCGTTTCTCCTGGAGGAAACCTCACAGGCCTTGTGTGAAATTACACTTATTTTTTTGCATCCCGTCTCTGTAGTCAAGCTCGACGTTTCAATTTGCTGCGGCCGACGCCGTCTCACCCCGCCCCCTGTCGTCCTCAGCACATCTCCGACACGGGCCGCTATCAGTGCTCATGGCTCTCGTTTTGTCACATCCGTGCTCCGTGCTGTCATACGCGGAGGTGGCGGAAGGTAACGGAGTGAGACGTCATTCGCGACACCCTTCCCGTTCCCGTTCAGATCGTATCCGACACCGGGCGCGGATTCTCCCGTGTGCCAGGCGGCGTGCAGCCTCAGTGCGAGCCCAGGCCGTATCTCCTTACCATGCTCTGCAGCTGATAGCAGCTGTAGCAACGCTGGGTTGCCTGGTACGCTTTAATATCCGCGTGTGCCCGCTCGCCCGTTCACCCGCAAGCCCTGTGTTTTCTTTTAATACCTGCTAAGGCTTATCAATAAAAAGCAGCCTTCTCGACTGGTACAGCAAATGATCTGAACATCAATTGCACTTTCAGGGCTTTAGTGTTTTCTGATGTGCTGTACTATGCATCTGTGTGTGTGTGTGTGTGTGGGTCTGTGTGTGTGTGTGAGAAAGACATGTGAAGCAAACATACAGGGGGAGAGCGGGGAGATTATTGGAATCATACTTTTGAATGCATTAAATAAACTGCTATCTAATAAAACAAAGAATAAGCCCAACTATAACATCATGGAGATATGGGCGCCAGGACACGTGTGAACAGTTAGCATTAAACACACCATTTCATGTATGTAACAGGCAACTCTTCAAACATCAGCCGCTACATCTGGCTGCTCGACTCACGTCACGTCGAGAGCACACATCTCAGAATGAACGACACAGATTCAGAGATACTGAGAAGCACACTTTACCGTCTCAGATGTGTGGAATATATAAACAACAGGGCAAAGAACATGCTTGTAATATGACAAAGGAATAACATCCAGCTACAGTATGATCAAAGAGATGAAGAAAAATGATGGATGGTCCAAGCTAGCTTAGCCTTTCCTTATTAGTCCATATCTTATGCCTATTTTAAAAACAGAAGTGTGCTTGATTTACATTGAGCTGACAGAGCTATGATAGAGAAAAGAGTTTCTCCTCGAAGGAACAATCTAGCAAGCTACTGTCCGTTTGAATGGTATGTTGCATGTGTGAACTACGTGGATTAATTAAGTGCTTGGTTTAGCAAATTCTTATAGAATACACACTGGATTTTAAATGAAACGATGGTTAATCCATTAAAACTCAGGATGGTGCCTTTAATATCAGGTTATTTTTATCTATACTGGGCAACCGAAAGGGTTTCTAAAGTTAAATCACGATCTCAGTTTGGTTGTGCGTATGAGAGCACCACCATGGTAACAATGCTAAACTTCTTATCCTGCTTCCCCATCACAGACACTTCACAGTTGCTCTTCCCTGCTTATTTTAGCTTTAACTTGCTGGGCACACCTGGAATAATGCATGAAGTAAATATCAAAATGTGATATTGTTGTTGTTTTTTTCCCCCAAGAAAATGAATGTGCTAATCAATGTGTAAATTCGAATGAATGAATGTTGTAAGTTAGGCCTCGTTTCTTCATCTCAGTTTAGGGGAATCTGTTTAGTCTCTTTCGCTGAACGATTTCATTGCCGGTGAACAAAGAGAAGGTGGTGTGAAGAAGGTGGTCTGTATCTCCTTGAAAAACAGAATGTCACATCAGCGCAATGCAACACCAATCTCTCTCCATTGCACCTACCTGCCCAGTGGGTTTGGGCCAGCACTTCGAGTTCCAATCACAGCCTTTTGTCCATTAGTTTCTAGCTCCAAACACACATTTTGTCACCTCCCAAAGCAGATAATGCTTTAAACTAACTCTTAAATAAGATATGTAACTGCTTGTGATGGGTCGGGTGCTTGCACAGTAGCTGAAATGGTTATTTATGTTATAAAGGTACAGTAGTCAATACACAGAAATACAAGGAGATACAAGAAATATGAGGAAATGATCAGTAAGCACTTAGAAACTGAGTGGCAGAGACAATCAGGCAGCTAATTATGTGCTTTCTGATAAGATACAGGTGAGTTGAATAAGTGTGGAGGGAGGGTGATCTGACATAATGAACTGATTCCTGGGGATTCTGGGATGTGGAGTTTTTGAGTACTGAGCAACTGTGTTGTATTTAACTTTTCATAAACTTCACTTTGTTGAAGTCCTCTGTACTTTGTATTGTTATGAGCAAAAGTTTGCTGAAACTTTCACGTCGCATTTTGTGCAAACAGTGGACGGAGGTTTGAAACTCACTAGATTAGGTTACGACTCAGATAGGTGGCAGAGGTGATGGGGGTGGGTGTGGACAAATCACCACCATTATGTCCTCTGAAGCAAACAATAATGAACTCCATGCTTTGAGCCAAGGTGAAAATATCCAGCCATGTCTGGCTCTTGTTAAAACCCTTTGCACTCTAAGGACATGCCAGAGGGTCCAAACGCTCGATTCTTGCTATGCTAAACACATACCTTTCATATTAATCTCAGCGTATTGACTGAATTATTCTCAGCAGTTACTGATTAATGTACCTCAGTATTCAATTCTAAGGAATAATCCTGCACAGTTTTCTGAAAGGCAGGGGTTTTTCTCTCATTTGTCTGAGTCCGAAAGTTTTTCTGCTTTAAGGTTCTCACCACTGCCAGTTTTTTTAAGTTACTGCAATGTTCATAATCTAAAACACTGTTTAATTGCTTCATGCAGTAATTTGTTGACTTATGCAAATTATATCTTTGATTCCTTGATGAATTGGAAGGCATGTTGAAGTGAACAGTGGACAGAACACTGACAATAATGTTCATATTACATCGTGTACTACTGACGGGTCTTTTTGTCCGGTGTGAGCTAGTGGTGTAATTGAGTTAAACACAGCCTTGCTATAAACGTGTCGTAAATGGTTATATGATTTCATTCACTCTGCCTTTATGGGGAAAGAAAGCACACTATTGTGACTGATGGACTTTAAGATGGGCTTTATGAAAATAGTTTTGCAAATCTGATTAAATTTAAGTCACTTCTGAGCTTTGCAATTGAGAAGAAATTGCCTTGTGACCTAAATAGCAGATAGTTCTTATAAAAGGGACTAATAAATACCATTGCATTTTCACCTACTTCATATAAGTAAATCCTGCATATCCAGTACTCATGTGTGTAAAATGCAAGTACTTGTGATGGACAAATTATGGAATCATAACTCACAACACGTACATAGCAGTATGTGTTAGTTGATAGATGGGATTTGGGCATATGGTTATTGGGTGTGTGTGTGTGTGTGTGTGTGTGTGTGTGGGGGGGGGGGGGGTTATGTTCTACAATATTTAATAATAATA
>JAOXYF010000006.1:18425516-18459842 GCA_028565775.1 Sternarchorhynchus goeldii | reverse complement strand
TCTCTCTCTCTCTCTCTCTCTCTCTCTCTCTCTCTCTCTCCCTCTCTCTCTCTCTCTCTCTCTCTCTCTCTCTCTCTAGCAAAGACAACAACAGTTTCCTTTTTTTTTTCATCACACAGCCCTATTATGTTCATGCTGGACATATGGGAACTGTCCTTGGTGCTGAAAAATCTCTTTCTAGTAATGCCAGTGTGATTTTTGCCTGTGTTCATTTGAATTTTCTTTCTACCCTCAATACCAGAAAGTGAGAAGATACACAAGAAGACTGAAGAAGACTGGGGAGGAGAAATATCACACACTGGAGCTCTCTGCCAAGAATTGCTCTCTGCAACAGTCCTCAGCAATGCACTCAGGACATGGTGTTCAAACTGAACACGTCCCTCTCTGGTATTCAACCATGCAAATAAACCTTTACATGTACAGTACATCTTAATGTAAATCCATCCATGGAGATGGTAGCTGATCAGATCAAGTGCTGTCCCTGCCAACCTCTGAATGGAACTGAACACCTCTCTCTGACATTAAAGTCTTTGATGGCTTAATAAAGTTTTAGACTTATATTTTGACTGAGATTCTAGGCCAGGTGTTTGTAATTACCAAACTTTCAATTTTGCATGTGGAGATTGCTATAGTAATCACGAAGCTGATTAGGAATGCAGTCAGTAATTTAGTAAGTACCTGATGTTGACCCCACATCTCCTCCTTCCTGGATATCTTCGAAGTGCTTTGTTCATGACCTACTCGACACAACCAAGATCTGTGTCTCACAGCAGCTACAGGGATGGGGGATGGTCCACTTTATTACCAGCAGGTGACCACAAGGAAGACTGGGAAACTTGGTATTGGATTTGACAGTTTTGTGGTGTTTATACTCAACAGTTTTTGCATCGTGACTTTGCTCCTCAAGTTGCTGGTAAATGCTTGGAAGGCAAACACAAACTAATGAGGTTATTCAGCATAGCTGAATAAATTTGACTCTGGCACGTCTGCTTTAATAACATCGGAGACATGCTAAAATCAAGCAACTGGACAAAGCAATTTATTTGAAGGTCGTGAAAAATTTTGCAGGCATCGTTTTAAATGTCATGTTCAGCAAAAAGGAAAGAAAAAACTGTTCTCTTTCAGAAAATCATATGCCAAAATTATATTTCTCAGTAAAGATTTTGTTATGCAGAATAGCACTAATATGTTTAGAAAGAGGCACATATTTACTTGAATTTTGCTTCTCAGTATTTTCTAGTGGAATATATCTCAGTGACTGGATCTGGGTGAAAAATTGCATCAGGTAAAGCTACATATACCAGTCCAAGCTCACAGTAGTAATGACCAAAGGATACAGAGAGAACAGCATAACTGTCAAATCTTTTCAGTCCAGTCTGTGCTCACTGCTGCCACAATGCGTACTACACAGCGGTATCATCAGTATCACAGAACCCCCTCACCTCCCCCACCCCCCCACACCCTGAGGCTTTCCTCCGAGATGTGTTCTCTGCACTGTCCCCATCTCTCATTCACATCAGTCTGCCCCCCTCTGCTGCCCCATGCTTCCTCATGTTTATGGGACCAGGGCAGGAAAGGGGTGATACAAGAAGCCCGTCTCCTGTCACCCACCCACAGACGTGTGCACACTCTCTGTGTCACTAGCCACTGTCTTTGCTCCAGGCACGGAAGCATCCTCAGGCCGCAGGAACCGCTGGGATGAGCTGGGAAGAAGATGTGGAGAAGACGTCAGTGGTGAGGGAAGAGAGGGGATCCGTGTCAGCGGCAGCAGGAGAGACGGGTGGGTGGAAGGAGCCAGAGTGAAAGAGAGATGGAGGGAGGTGGCATGAGAAGACTTGGTGGTGGTGGTGGTGGGGTGGGTGAGCAGCATGACAAACCCTTGGCTTTTGGGGACGAGGATAGAGAACAGATTTCCTGCTTCCAATTCCAGAGCTGCAGGAGTTACTACTATCTGCATGTCAAACAATTCTCTACCTCTCTCTCCCTCTTGCTTGCTCTCTCTCAGTTTTCTCAGACCCTGTATGAGTCTCCCTTCCACACTCACCATCTCCCCACCTTGGTCCCTTCCACACTCACCATCTCCCCACCTTGGCCCCTTCCACACTCACCATCTCCCCACCTTGGTCCCTTCCACACTCATCATCTCCCCACCTTGGCCCCTTCCACACTCACCATCTCCCCACCCTGGCCCCTGTTCTCCGCAAGCACTCCCAGTTTCCTCCCAACACGAGCCTTTGTTACAAATCCTGCCATACACCCGTCCCCTCATAGACCAGCTCTCGAGCATCTCACATACATTGATCCCTTCAGACCTGCTCTCCCGCCCTTCAGCCAGGGAGATGTCACGCACCCCTGCATGCTTGATGCTGCACTGTCAGGAACCGAAGAAGAAGATGAAGACTGTACTAAAATTGTACTGCCTGACAATACGAGAAAAGGTATTCTGCAAGTACAGTTGGCATCTCTCTCTCTCTCTCTCTCTCACTCACCTCTCTTTGTGTTGTCTACTGGTAACAGACCTCCTGAGCCAGTCTGCCTACCTGAAGGTCTCCAGTCTCTAAAACTGGCAAAGGAGAAATATCTCAACATGGCTGTCCACAGGTAGCATTAGAACTGCCCAGTAATGGCTGTGATATACCAGGCCCTCTTTACACCACAGTTTGACTCCATTATTCCATTTCTTTACTATTTTACCCATTTTCTTTCCTTTTTGTTTCTGCTCTCCAGGGCCATCAGTCCCACAACAGCCAGAATGGACCCTTCCAACAACCTTCATCAGCCCCACATCAGCCAGAATGGAACCTTCCAACAACCTTCATCAGTCCCACGTCACCCAGAATGGACCCTTCCAACCACCTTCATCAGCCCCACGTCAGCCAGAATGGAACCTTCCAACAACCTTCATCAGCCCCACGTCAGCCAGAATGGACCCTTCCAACAACCTTCATCAGCCCCACGTCAGCCAGAATGGACCCTTTCAACAACCTTCATCAGCCCCACGTCAGCCAGAATGGACCCTTCCAACAGTGAGAATGAGAAAAAAAAAAGTTCTTGATTTTAATCAAAAGAAAATAAAACATTGGAGCCAACTCTGTCAAAAAAGTAAAGGCTTGCTAAACTAGCAGTTTGTGCATCCCAGAATGCTCATTAGAGTGTAAAGAGCTCCTACTGGTAAGGCCTAACTTATTACAAAGCAAAATGTCTTCATGTTTTATCTACAGTGCATTGGCTTTCCAGCATTTAGTAATTTCTGATTATGTCTGAACTTGGTGCCTGTGGCATCTGTAACTGCACACCACGAAATTTGCTGCTTCTTTTATTCTCTCCGTAATGACTTCATGGTCCTTTTTAGAGGACATGTCTTACTGAATCCGAGTGTAGGCAGTGTAGGGTCAGTCAGGTCAAGTTCAACATACATTCATACTGTAGTACAAAAAAGTTTGAGGGATGATTTCTTGCAAATGACATGTCTTGCTTGAGTCTTGGGTATTTGTGTGATGCTCCCTCTTGTGGAGTTATGGAGAAGATGGTGATACATCCTATTGAACAGCATGCAAAAAAAACGCAAACAAGGAAACGTTTCTTAATGGTGTTGCTGGATTAGTGAATTAAGAGAAACTTATATGTTTACTTAACAAATGTAATTGACTGAATGTTATGGGAGTGTGGCTTCTCCCAAGGGAACAAGATGCTGGTGTAGTGTATGGCACTATAGATCAAATTGTCCTGTAAAGTTTACCTGATGCAAATGCTGTGATCACTCACTGAGATGTGTGACGAAACCACAGTGGTCACTCGTGGGGGAACATACCATAACACCACAATTCCCCCTGAGGATCCAGCAGCTCATCCATCTATACATCTACAGTATGCACAGTTTCAAAATGGTCTGTAAAATTGACCACAACCTGTGATTATGGTGGCAGTGATTACAGCTGGCATGGCACATGTCCTGCAGAAAATTCTGAACTAGTGCAATTTAACATGTGCAATTTAAGATGTATTCTCAGAACAATGGTCAGTGCTTGATTTTAGGGCAAAAGGGCGATTACAGAGCAGAGTGTGCTCTTCAAAGTGCCCTCACTGGGCAAATATGGATAACTGGCTGCATCTGTGATGAGCCTGAAGCACACTTTGCTTTTAAGCCCATCATTGCAACACACACACACACACACACACACACACACACACACAGAGGTCAAAGTGCTCTCATGCCCCACTGTCTCTCTTCAGCAGACAGAGGCTGTTTTGAAAGTTAAAAAGCCGAACGTCAGATTATGGCACATTGTGAAAACTGTTAAGAAATTGTGAAGAAAACTGGGCCACAAAGCAACGCACCAGCGAGACGAGGACAAGTCATATCAATTTATCGTTTATTGAACCTCAAATAAGCAGGACAGGAGAAATTGCACACGCATGAACAAATAAACAAATCTATGTTCCTTGCCCCCCCAAGTTTAATGCACTGCAACTGAAGTGGCATGGAAGCGATTTGACTTAGCAGAGAAAAGGAGCACAGCCAGCTTCCCCAGCGCTCTGACTCGCGTTAATTAGCTCTTTTCCCCTTGGGTTCCCGTGGCAGCAACGTTCAGCTCTGACATCTGCGCACGTGATCTGAACGCTAAAAGCCCTCACTGTGCACGTGCGGGTTTGTCTATGCCGCCGGTTTGCTTTGTGAACCGATTACTCCCGCTTTTATGCCCGCTCGGGTCCGTCGTGCAAGAATGTTCAAAACGTGCCGACCAGCGTCTAACAGATTAACAGGAATACAAGAGAGAAAGAGAGGGGATTAGGCCTGGTGCAGAGTCTCGGTATTTTGCGTGACTGGGACTGACATTTCACCAATGATGCAGCACATTTTGTTTCGCAACACATGTAATACCCTCATACCCAAGACCTTTGCTGCCTGTGCCATAATGTGGTTAATGTGTCGTCCTATTAATGTAGTCTTCTGGATTTCATTAATGTTGTGCGTGAATTTATAACAGAGCGTTTGAATATTATTAAGCTGGGGTTATAGAGTTTTTCAGTGTTGTTATTAATGGTAGTAGTACAGCACTCTGATAAGTCATGAAAATAAGATATAGTAAAAGATTCCAAGTTGATCCCCTCCTGACTAATTCATAACCATATGCAGTATCCACAGTGTGACGTTCCTACGTTCCCCATGATTGATCAGGTAATGTATACAGCTCATTAAATTCACATTGGTGAATTTGCACCACATGAATCTATATTCTCAGTAGCTGCAACAATAAACTCTAAAATCCTCCATAAAACCTCCACAGTGGTACAGTAATCTTCTGTCTTTCTTTTCACCAGGTCCCTACTGAAAACAAAAACAAGGCTCGAATCCTCTCCTGCTAACGAGCTGGCCACCCCATTGGCCTTCGCTCCACTGTCCCCCACAAGAAGAGGTCCCCATCTCCGTCTGGAGAAGCATTAAAGGCAATTAGTCGAAAAAAAGCATCACTTGACATTTAACTTGCCCCTGCCTTTATGAGTCGGTGAACGGCTGACATTTGGACGTGGCTTGAAGCGTCGGAGAGCTGCAATAGGGAAGCATTGAAGGCGTGTTCCGTGTCCCGCTCGCCTGTCCTACCAGGGCCCCCTGTGAGCAGGGCTTAGGTTCCTGATTGGTGCAGACACCTGAGAAGGCCCGCCTCGAGGCAGGGCTCTGCCTGCAGAGTGTAGTGGGAGAGCTAATTGTTGTGACCTCTGTGTGGGCTTTCTGTTGCTTGGGCTTGTGGAGCACCTGTAGTCGACTCTGGGTTAGTTAAAGTGACACCCATGTTTTTTCAAAAATTATTTTTGCTCCAAGTGTGTCCACTTATATTTAAGTAATTGCTCATCATTATATTTAATTAACCATAATTACTCACATCTATAAAGACCTGAGCAATATTCATCTACGTTGCAAAGAGGATCCTAGGAAGCATGTGAAGTTGAAATGTTTTAAACTCCTTTGATGACACTTCACACCTACACACCAACTTAAAAGGATTGGAGAGCATGAAAACAAAATGTCCATTTTCATGCCCCCGATAATTCTTCCTTGTATAGCAATTTAGTGGCTACGTACAAAGCTCATACAGGCATGGAAGGTATGCATTTATGATCACAAAGGTGAAAGTGGTGCTGTGATATAAAGCAGACCCTCGTGAAGGTGCCTGTGATTGATGGGTGCCTGTGATTCATAGGGGTCGACACGTTGGCAGGACTCGCGGGACCCTGTGTCCTGCGTGACATATCTATGACTGGCGGATGGTGATGAATCTCATGCAACCGCTATCCATTTTCTCGACAGCTGTCAATCACCTTGGCACCCACCTGATCAATTGCTCTTGGTTCGGTTGTTTTTGTCTTGTTCAGCATGCAGTTGAGCATCAGAAAGCTGTTGCTAGGGATGTATACCAGCTTCCTTAAAAGTGAGTCCAGAATGATCTATTTTAAAACAAAATTGACTTTATCTAATGCTCAAAAGTGTTAGCCTTGGGAGTAAGCCTTGTACTCTTAAATAAGGACTGATTTAACTGACTGGAGCTTTCAGTTTATTCCAATTTTCCCTTGACAGTAAGCTGATTTGACAGGGCAATGTTCATAGGATTTCAGCTGTACTGTGATCGGGTGGCATATTTGGCTGGTAAGTTTGTTAGGGGAGGTGTTTATCACGTAACAGAGGCTAGTTAGCATCAGCTGTGTGAAGGTTAGGTGCCATATGAGGTGACAACGAAGAAAATGTATGCAAGTAAGTTAAAATTCAAGGTTCAAGGTTCAAATTCAAGGTTAAAACACAGGGTACCTTTTTTGAAAAAAGCAAAGTAATGCATTTTTTCACACAGTAGCAGTTTTTACCCTGTACTTATCCACATGCACACACTTATCATTCCGTTAATTAAGCAGAATTTGAATGTTGTCAGAGCATAAGGTTCAGAAGCGTTCATATTTGTTTAAAGAAACTGTCAATCAAATAGTACCATTCTGTGTTTACTTGGTGCAAATAACCCTTTCGGTCCTTCAGTGCAGTCTCTGAAGCACGCTTTGTTCCAGCTTGCTCTTTTTTCTGAAGAGTTATTCCACTATTGTTCTTACTTGGCCAGATCTTGGATGGCAAGCACATTATCTGCTCAAGTGCTCCTCAGGGGGAATCAGATCGATAAGCTCCGCCCCATGGCAGGGCAGGGCGTGGCCCAGAGGAACCTCGGCCTCCTGCCGGAATCGATGTTCTGCTTGCTTGCCATGCGGGCGGGATTGATCCTACCTGCTCCTGCCACGTCCCACAGCCTGTCTATATATTAGCTGTGGCTTGGTTCTGAGCTGGATCACAAAGGCAGCGTGTGTGCACACACACACACACACACACACACACACTTACTGATCTTTACTTTCTTCCATAACTTCACAACCACATACTGAATGCACTTTTCTATGAATAGCTGTTAAATTGTGAAATATCAGACTACAAATGTGCCATGAACTTTGCAGGGTAAAGTTTGGTATTCAGACATCCAGGGAATCAGCTATTTAGGGATTTAAGCATAACATAAAATATGCACATTAATGAAATTGCCCCCGGATAAAACAAATAAAATTTTATTGTTTGACTGATCATTTTATTATTTGTTTAGACATCCTTGAACCTTTTAGTCAATACAGGGCATTTCCTCCCTGTAAATTTAGGCCAATATCACAATGTAATTAAACCCCAAAATAAAGCTAAAAGGGACCATAGTGCATCATAATAGAAGGATCATAATAGAAGGAGGTGTCAGTAGCAAATCATCACATGCATTTTATGTTTCGGCAGCATAACCTTTAGTGCAAATTCTTACACAGTGCACACCTCCCACCTGATAGTCAAACAGTCACGTTGCTTTCATAGTCCTTTACAAAAATGTATAGTCCTCGAAACACACACACAAAGAAGTTTCCACTGAGGATATAAACATCTGTTGGCAGTAGAAAGAAGTGATGTAGAAAGAAATGAAAATATATGAGGTGAACAAGAAGGTTATATACAGACAAAGACCTCAACGGAGAAGCCGTCCTCACATCCTGTTATTATCTCTTTATTTGAAAACCTTTTTTCCTGAGAAATTGTACAGAAGATCAGTTCAGTGAAATTCCTTCTGAAAGAGCTATTCATTCATCCAAATTTCTTGTTATTTTCTCTAACCATTTTCATGCAGTTCATCAATGTTCTCCTTATTCATTTCTGAGATTGACCGACCAGAAATGGATTTGGTGCCAGTACTCTCTCGGAGCTATAATAATTTAGAGGTTGGTTATTTTTAGTTTTTTTTCCCCTTTCTAAATTAATGATGCCAGCACTTCTAAAGTAATTTTAGCACTGCCATATTAGAAAGCTGCTACTAGGGACACAAGAGCCTTTGTGGTGACTTGTCTGGTGTTAAGAGGACTGAGGACATGGTACTCTGGAACACTGTCTACAAGGCTGTCTGGTAATGGTTACAACAATAACAACAACAACATGGTAATAACAATATGAGATGCATGTAGTGCCATTCAATATCCCAAAGACGCTTAAATAGAATCACAAAATAAACACAGAGCCAGTAAAGACATGTAGAGGACGTGACCAGAGACAGAGCAACAAACCAAACAGAGCAGTGAAATAAAACAGAGAAATGAAAGGAACAGATTAGGCCTAAAATGTTTTTTTGTTGGTATTTTTTTTCGGTTGGATTTAAGTAGACAGGGAACGATTTTAGAGAAGACCTGATCAGCTAACAGGCCAAGAGGGACCTGAGTGCATGGTGTAGGTGTAGAGATGAAGATAAATCTATGGAGATTATGTAAAACGTATGTGACAGGTGTGAGTTAGAAGATGGGCAGCATAATTCTGGACCATTAGAAGGTTGTGCAGTAAGGAGGAACGAGTCTCAGAGAAGATAGCTTCAGTAATCAAGGCGACTTGAAATTAAGGCAAAGAAAAAGAATCCGTAGCAAGCTGATGAGATGGTCTAATCTGTGTGATGTTATGCAAGTAGAAGAAAGGTTAGCACTGATAAGAACTGGTCTGAGAGCAGCTGACTGCTTTACAGTGACTGTTGCAACCTTAAAGATAGAGGGGACATGATAGAGGAAAGTGATTGGTTAACAAGTGTAGTGATCGTCTCATTAAGGTCACGTTGACAGGCTATAACAGTTACTCCTGGGGGTGAGACCAGCAGAGCAGGCAGTGGTGTGAGAAGTAGTAAAGATATCAGAAATAGTCAACAGTATTAAAGATGAGAAGCAGGATGCTGAATCGTTCTTGAGGAAAGAGAGGAAATTTGAGGGGAATGGAGTGTAAGCATGACCAGTAGAGGCTGCTGGAGAACTATAATTAGACATTTTGTTTTCAAGGAAATGTGGAAAAGAGTCGAAGCTCTCAGAAGACGTTGCCACTGTGTTTTCAGGGGGGTTAAATTGCTTGGCAACTGTTGAAAAGAGATTTCATGAGTTAGAAATCTGTATGTGACTGGAAAAATAGCTTGAATTTGTGACATGTAAAACATCTCTGTCTACTGATATATGTTGTTTATAAACCCAGCATGAACAGAGGGGTTATATTTCTTATAGAGTTTTTCCAGATGACGACCAGCCTATTTCATGTCACGAAGTTCTAGAGTGCACCAGGGCGAGGGAGTGGTACAAGCGAGTGTTTTCATTTTTATCAGAGTGAATGCATCATTCATGTTAGCCAGGGCAGTATTAAGCATTGTAGCGCACGCTTCAGGAGAAGGAGGAGCATTATCTAAAGAGAGAACAGAGGAGTTAGACTGGGCAAAGGTAGTTGGGACAACAGAGCAAACGCTGTGAAATGAAATAAGTCTTCTAAGCAAATGATGTTGAGAAGAACTGTAGACAAAATAAAGGTTTGATCTTAAGAGTGGGAAGATTCCAGACAGGAACAGAACAGGAACAGACCAAGTCGGATGTGTGGCTCTTAAAACAAGTAGGAAAACCTACCAGATGGATGCAGTGAATAGAGTCAACGAGTCAGAAAAATAATCTTTTAACAAATTTACAGTTGGGGTCAGTTACATGGATTCTGAGATTCTGGATTCTGGAGGGCATTACAGTAGGAGATCATTTGAAGAACAAGTACAGTAGATCATTTGAGTCACTTAATAGTCAGGTGCACAAAATTACAGATGTAACACTAGGCTGACCGCTTTTTGGGGACCTTGAAAGTGCGTCTGGCTGGGATTTAAATGTCCAGCATATAGCTTTTCTTTCATGTTGACATTTTTTTCCCTACAGTCACCATACACTGTGTGGCTGTTTGCCATGCCACGATTGGTCGATCGTGTACATGCTCTGTATGAAAACCTCCGTGAAATGCAGCTCTGTGATCTCACTAGATCAATACTGTTCCTCCGTTTTATTTCATTGACTTTGAATTTAATTCTTATCCATTTAATTTTGTGTTGATAACAATAAAACAACAAAACAAAAAAAACAGTGCTAAAATGTAATGATGACAAATATGCAGGAAAAAAGGAGGAATTCTAAGAGACATAATCCACTGTTGTGGATTATAAGATTGACTTGTTCTCCTCTAAAGTGTCTTACAAAAATATCTGATCAAAACGGATTAATACTGCAACAATATGTTTTCTCTCAGCGCTCCAAACATTTAAAAATGGAACGAGATGTTTCAAAGATTCAGGCAAGCAGCAGCTGATTGGATAGATTCATAGTATTTACATGCATAGTGGCATGCGTGAAGCTCATATATATATATATATATATGTCTCAAGTGGCCTCTCTTATACAGTGGGCAAGGTTACCATTTAGCCAGATTGCTTCTTATCCACAGGCCTGGTTATTTGTTTCTCTTGCAAGATCTGGCAACACTGACATAATCTATTTGCCCTTGTAAAAGGTCCCTTAAAGCTCCTAATTTAATAAAGTGGTCTCTATAAACCCTTCTTTGATTCTAGACGCTTCCTAGGAAGGACCCTGATTTGTAGGCAATTATTTACCATCCTGTGATCACAAGGATCAAGGGCTTATTTTAGTCTTGCCAAGAGCATTTCTCAGTCTCTGAGTATAGGAAAGATTAAAAGAGAACATCAACCAGTGATGTTTTCCAAGTTTACTTTCCAAGTGCTTGAAAGGAAAATTGTGCTTGTGTTTTGCCTGGACGTTCTTATTTAATTTTATTCAGAAAAAGTCTTTTATTTGAATTAAGATGTCTGACATTTAGTGTTCCTTGGTGTTCTAGACCTGTTGAAGGGGTTCATAGTGCTATCATTATTTAATGTCTGATGTAATTCTAAGACCAAAGGTGGAAAGTCATTATAAAGTGATAAAGGTCTACAATAGACTATGTCTTTATTATATGTTGGCAAAAGAAGTGGTGATGTGTTGAGTTTTTCAATGAAGGCAGTTCATGCACTGGTTCCAAACCCCTCGGCTCATCTCCGTTTCTGCTCTCTGGGTCGTTCTTTCGCCGCTTTTGGGTTTCGCTACTATTTATTTTACCCGATTTTCACTTTAGGACAGAATTTAGTGTCTGACCTTGTTTTGTGCTTCAGTGCTGGAAGCAGCTTCTAGGACCATAGGAAGGCGCTGAGCTCCTCACTGACGCTGCAAACACTGTGAAGTGATAGAAAGTAGAAGGACGAGACACTTCAGATTCTGCCGTTTTGTTTGGTTTGGCATGAATAGGATGAGCAACCTGTAAAGAACATCCCGCATAATGTTGTCCAAAAACCTATTACATGCATATAATAATAAGTAGCTAATTGTTTTCACGACGCTGGACACAGATACCATTTCTATGCTCTTTCTGCAGGGGACTTTTGACCAGTATCACCTGATCTGCTTCTCCTTAGGTTTCTGTAACAATCACATGCAGTGTGGTTCCACATATGCTATTATTAGACTTACACATCACAAGTAAGTACCTTAATCTCCTGAAGTTTCGGGAAGGCTCTCGCTCTGGTTTAACTTTCTTAAAATACTCTGTATAACAGGATTATGTGCTTGGGAAGACAACCAAAACGTATTTTAGTGCGTGTATGTCTGAATTCATTTCAGGTCATTATAGGTGTTAGGGTACTAATATAAAAAGGATTATACCTTTGACTTTTACAATATGTTCTCAAAGCAAAAACCAGGCCTTATTTGGTTAGTTTGAGAACTATTGAATATTCAAAGCCAAATATCTCAATATCAAACAAAACTGTGTGCAATTATAGATTAATGTATTCATCTTCTGCACCTGTTCTCTAGGATTCATCATGATTATGGCTATTTTGCTACATGCAAAATGTGTTCAGTGTCTTACATGCTAATGATTAACTTACACAAGGTTTCCTCATATCTTGTGCTAACAGAAAAAAATAATGGTTTTACAATGCATTATTGCAATTGTTTTAGCCATTTGTCCTTTTGACAGTATTGTTAACCATTCAAAAGCCTTGCAGAATAAGCCAATTGCACTGCGAGAAAGATTAATTCTCCATGTTGAATGTGTAACAAATGATGCTTTTCTGAAAAGAAAAAGACCTTATCATTCTATCTCTGTCAAGGTTCTCCTTAAAGGAAGTTCTTAAAGGGAATGCTTATCTACTTGTCTGGCCCATGCCATACATGGTTAGGTAGGAGACACTTCATAGTGTCACAAAATTAACAGCTGTTTTGTATGCTAATTGAAATGAATCCCAGCTGACCAGGAAGCAGCCAGTTAAATGTTCTCTTCACTCTGAACGGCCGGTACTTGGGGAAACATTTGCTGGCTTGGTTTTGACAAACAAATGCATTTGTGCAAATGGTCACTCTTTTCTCTTCAGGGCTTTTCAAGTTTCAGAGCTTTTTCATGATTATGTTATGCTGGTAGCACTGTCACGTCCCATCAGTTGTTTGCCGTTGGCATTACTCTGGCTCTCCTGACTCATCTACTTCTTTGCTAATGAATAATTGCATTTTTCCTACCGCTTACTCATCTGTCACCTCAGCTGCACTATGACAAGATACATAAAACCCAGGGAAAAAAGTTTTTTTGGATCCAGTTTGTTGTACCCAGTGCTGTTGTTGGCCTCAAGCACGTAGGGCTGGAGTTTAGTGTTTGAGTTTTACTCTGTGCCTATTTAAACGTGAAAATCAAAACCAGAGACACCTTTCTGTTTCAAAAGTTATTTGATTTTCATTCACCCAAATTGGGTAAGATTAATCAGTTATAGCAGCACAAGAAATCTGTTTTCTAAAAGCATGCCAAATCCATGCATAACAATATACCTACCAACTTTTCCACTTGTAGGTACATTAGATTATTCTGAGCAAATCAAAGATGTCCATCAGCCTAAGCTGTCCAGCAGGGCCCACTAAGAAGTCAACATACAAAACCCAAATCCCCCAAGGTGGAGATTGAGCCAGTATGAAACCAGCACACCAACATGGCTCCACAGAAGACAGAAAAACCAAAACTGTTAGGAGCAAAGGAGCTGACATGCTTGAACATGAAAATTACATGAAAAACTTGAGCTGCCCTAAAAACAACTTTTCCAACCAAGGAAGGATAGAGAGAACTTAAGGAGACCCAAAAGACAGCCCTTGAGGTTTCTAGCCTGGATTACCAGCCATAACTCTGGACAAAGACTAAGTACCAGGGAGCATGTGAGGTGCACTTAAGTATACGAGATAACAGGTGTGGCTTATTAACTGTTATTACTGAGAGAAGGCTCTATGTCTCCCTCTGGTGGCAGAAGAAGTTTCATGAACTCCACAGGTGTTCTTTTTGTTACTAGTGTCCTTAGCATCCCTCACTAAGTGGCTCCGTGATTACATCAACAGTTTATGGAAGGCCATTTCCTATTTCAGCATGATTGTGCTCCTGTGCACAAAGCCAGACCTTCTCAACATCAGCCCCTGACCTTACCAATGGTCTTCTCACTGAATGGACACAAATACTCATGGACACACTTCAGGTCTTGATAAAAACCTCAGAATAATCAGCGATGGTACTGCTCCAAAAGAGGGGTCCAATTGTTATATCAGTGCTTTTTGAATGGTATGTCTATAAGTTCATGAAGGTGTGATGGTTAGGTGTCCTCATACATTATGTGTATAACATCCATTTCAATACAATTAACCATTCACATGAGGTATTGAGGCAGAAAATTCTGACCATATCCCATGGAATTAAATGGAATGTCAATTGAAAGTCTTCTCATACATCAGTGCTTGACCTTACAAATGCTTCTTTGACTTAACAGATGAATTCCTACGGTCACTCTTAAATCTTGCAGACTACTAAAGCAATTGCATATATACAGTCAGCGAGGGTAAAACATTGCAATAATGCATAATAATAATAATAATAATAATAATAATAATAATAATAATAATAAAGTAATAACATGCTGAAATATCTATGCAGTGGTACACTAATAATGCATTATAATAATAATAATAATAATAATAATAATAATAATAATAATAATAATAATAAAGTAATAACATGCTGAAATATCTATGCAGTGGTACACTAATAATGCATTATAATAATCACACATAATAATTATGTAATTTAATAGCTATTAAATTGTCTAATAACATAAATGTAAATAATTTGTTATAATGAAGTAATCACATTGCAAGAACAATATAATTATATTTTTCATATAACTGTTAGATGGTGTCATTCTTAGGTCCACAGATGCCAGCATATAACATCATATGATGTGGAGGACAAAAATATGCTTTATTTTGATGTTGTATGTCATGTTGTTAGTTTTATGCATTTCAGTTATATCAAAGTGGACCGTTTTAGATTTTTAAGATGTAAATGCTGGTTAATAATGCATATCAACTGTATTATCCCAATATAACTCATTATCCCGAGTCAAAAACATCCCAGAATCAAAAACAAGGCAGAGTAAGAAGTTCGTGTTACATTTAAAGCTGTTACATTTACTTGTTACATTTAAAGCTGTGTTACAGGAATAACCATCTGTATATTTAATCAAAATGCTTCAGAACATGGTCTTTGGGATGCAATTCCAATGTCTTTCACTCCAGCTCAATATAATGGGTTTTGAGTTGGATGTGATGGTCAGTGGGGGGTCAGCCAGTCTGATAAAGTCTTATTTTGCTCTTTAGAGAGGCATCACAGCAGTGTGACTGAATGAGAGATGGGTTTTGTACCAGACAGGTCAGGAGCCAAAAATATCCACTGTTTTCACCGGCTGAATGACTGAACTCGTTGCCTGAGGAACGGACCTGTCACCGACATTGCCATGGAGCCCGACAAGTATTGGCGGTAAAGGGGGTGGGGGGGGGGTGGGACAGATTGTTGCAATTAGCTTAATGAGTACACAGAGTTTCAGCCTGTGCTCCCCCTTGGCCATTTAGACTTACTGCTCTAGGCACACCGGCAGATGCCAGGCCTGATTACCTCGTTAGTGACTCCTGCAGGAAGTTCTGCTGTGACCTTAACCCTAGCTTCTTAACTGCGGTGTCAGCTTATAGAATTCAAGTGGTGATATTTGTATTGTTATCTTTATATTCGTGCTTGAGATGACAGACTTTGCACAGATAACTATGTATTGTAACTATGTATTATAACTATGTAACCTTTTTGCAAGCTTCTTATGTGAAATCACACTATTGAAATGTAAAAAGACCATTAGTGTAATGTATTTCTTTGGGGGGTTTTTTGTCTAGAATTTATAACTGTTGAATTTGTATAATTCGACGATCTTTCTCTTGCAGCTCAAGCTGTACAGTGAAATTCTGATGTAGGACAATAATAATTTGAGTCTATTTTGCCACACCATTAGGTGTATGAAGGATGCAAATTCAGTGTTCATACTTCTTACCTTTAATTTTCTGGCCATTAGTGCCATGTGAAATTGGCTTGTTGGTTTACTACTGTTCCACAAACCTACTTGGCAAACAGGCTGGTAAACAGCAACATTCTCCAACTGTTTTACTTCACCTTTCTGGATTTTCGTAGGCAACAGTGAGTGTGATTTAGAAAGAGACGAGTTATGCTTCTAAATAAACTGCATTCAAGTCATATCTTAGTGAACCATTTTTATTTCAGGTTGGGCAATATTTCACTGACCAGCCATTACTAACCCTCTTGTAAAATACACAATAAATAAGCTCTATATTCCCGAAGCAGGGCTCCAAGTGCCCACTTTAGCTCTGATATTCAAGAGGAACTTTTGTCGACTTCCCTCATATATGCAGCAAGGTTCAGTCTTACAGCTTTTTCCGACAAAGCTTGGAAGAGCCAGGACACATATCGTCTCCAAGCAGTGAACTGCCCCTGTTGGCATGGCGACAAGTATTTGTTTTTTACACTGCCAGGAAGGTTAGATGATAGCAGCGTGGAGCCTTAGCCAAGGACAGCTTGTGAAACAGAAGGCCTTTTAGCGAATGTGTCCAGGTTCACTGGCTTATGAAATTTGCTGATGCTCGAGCAGGTAAATAAAAACGAGCAACTGATCAATAAATAAATGTTATCAAACTGGAAAGTTAGATTTGCTGTATTCTCCTGGAATGCACAAGCCATTTGTGCATTTCAGCATCTAGTCATTGTACATGGTCAGAGATCCAATGCACCAGAACTGTCTTCCTAAATCAGAAGGTACACTTCTTAAAATTATGTCTGCAGCTGGGTTCATATATGTTTGTCTGTGGTTGGAAAGACAATGTGATGCCCGTTGGACAGTTCCCATAAAGGTTCAGCTAAGGTAATAGACATTTCAGAGGTCTTTGAAGCCTGCATAAATGAACCATCACCTTCTAGAAATTTAAATACATACATGCAACTTACTGTTTAATAGCCATTCTTCCTTTTGCTGAATGTGACCTGCATATGTAATACAGCAGAGAAAAAAACAAAAAATACTTTACTAGTATCAAATACTTGGTTGACCTGGATGTTGTGAGTATATCTGACAGTATTATATATATATATTCAGTCATGTGAAAAAAATGTAGTTCATTATTGAGAATATGAACATATCAATGTAATTGCATGACCTTTGCAAGAACAATGAAAAATTTATTGTTTTACTTAACAATAACAACAGCAAGAACAAAAGATACCAGTTCCTCCTAAAGGAACAGTCAGGATACCCTAAGCCCTAACAGCTGGTATCTCCCCTTTTGGCTCAAGTAACCTCAGTTAGACATTTTCTTTAACCATCTACCATCTTTGATCTGGACTGGAAGAAAGTTTCCGAGTGCTTCTTTTAGCTATGTGGTGTTTGAGGGGTTTCTTCATGCGCAACCCATGTCAATCCAGCCCACAGTATCGCATCTGTGTGAGTATGTGTGTGTGTGTGTGTGTGTGTGTGTGCATATAACAGTTGGACAGACTCTCAGAGTGCCCTGTGCCTCTCCACAGACTAGTTTAAATGTGTGAATTATTGGTGAATTTAATTTATTGGGGTTTGATTCAGTGAGTCTCATTCTTTTTTGGTTGACTTACCATTTTAGCAATGGATGTCATGTACATTTCTCATGTGTGTCTTATTTTCTATCCATTTTCCATATTCGTTCAATTCCCTGCTTATTTGTTGTGTGTATGTCTTTTAAAAGACTTCACAATAAAGACTTATTTCTCTTGTTCGTTTTCCACACCAATGCCACATTGGAGTCAGGAGTTGGATGCTGCCACTGAGCTGGAAGAAATCTGTGAACTCAAATGTGGGTGGTGAACATGCCAGATTGGAGGAAGGGGTACCGAGTGTTACGCTTCCCTCCTGCTGGATGGGACCAGCCAGCCAAGAGATGGATGGATAGATGGGGAAAGTAGCAAAGAGAGCAGCAATGCAAGGCTTAGGAGTGGAGTCTGGTAAGCAGCCAGTAAGAGACGACTGCAGCGAGGAGCTTGACTTCGGTGCTGACACACATCAGTATATATCCATCGTGTTTCTAACGTATGGGTACCTGCAAACCATAGTCAATGAAGCTGCAAAGCTTCTCCTGGGCATTGTGACTGGACAGTGGCTATTGCCCCAACACTGCGATGTTTGGTGCTGGAGGGGAAAACATTTTCAGGCAGGTGTTGGCTGTTTTCAGAGAGACCCAGACTGAAGGAAGAGCTGATAAGTGCTGGTGACAGAACACATCATGGTTCACCAGACATACCTGGCATTTAAGAACACAGCACAGGAAATGCTGGTGCCCTTCATTTACATGATTTAGCTGATGCTTTTTATCCAGAACAACTTAAACATGACTGAATACATCTTGAGCAATTGAGGGTTAAGGGCTTCGCTCAGAGGCCCCAGCAGTGGCAAACTGGCAGTGGTGGGGCTTGAAGTGGTGAAGGTCTGAATGCTAATTAAGTGTTAACCGCTGAGCTCGCACTTTGTGAATACAGCGCTGCCAGAAGAGGCGAGGCATCATGTGCAGCTTGCCACACGTCCAGGCTTCGAGTGGCATAAAGATGGCATGGCTAGGCAGCATCACAATGCTACTCAGCTGAGGTGCTCGAGGCAACAACAACAACAACAAAACAAACAAACAAACAAAAAACAAACAAACAAAAACAACAACAAAAACCCACACACAACATGCCATGTGGTCCCCGGCTGAGTGGTGCCAGAGTAATGCTGGTGATGTATGAAGAGGCAATGCTGATCCAGCCAGTGTCATGAGCCTGAGCCCACAGCAGATGGCACTGGGGGGTGAGCCTGAACTGGAGAGAACATCACAACTAGGAGATTGGCTGACAGACTCTGGGTTGAGTGCAGCATAAATGGGAAACTGGAGTGGCTTGTTACTGCTGCAGTTATGACCACGTCCAGAAGGACACACCTGATGGCTGGGAAGCGCCAACCATCCAACTCAAGGCCTTCACCATCAACCGAGTGGGAATGAGAGGGAGGAAGTGGCTTCTGTGCATGGTGATGGTTCAGAGGTGAGTATATTATTTCTGCCTGGATACTTAGCTTAGATTTCCTTGTTGTAATCGGGGCCACGATTGACCTCATGTAGGATACATTGGGTTTAAAGAGGAAAGAATTGAAGTTATGTGCTGTACGCTGGGGTTCCTTGATTCAGGGTTCCTTGGCACTGTGGCCATTGTTTTCTGTGCAGAATACCATCTGCTCTGGAGGATGCAGTGCTAGAAGTGGTTTGTGGGTCCCTGTTGGTGGAACACACTGTCAGGTTGAAGGGACCATGGCTAGGGATTGTTGGGTGATCCCCAAGGGCCAGAGGTCACCACACATGAGCAAAATCCTTGTTGCAAGTGATGACAAAGCGAACGACAAAGAAAGCACAGGGCATGGAGGGCGGCAGCGACAGGTCAAGAAGAGGTTTGCGTATCAGTGAGATGCGGTGGGTAAATCCTTGAGCAGTGGAAAGGGTTAGACTTTCAGGGATCAGTAATCACCAACATTATAGTGACATCTTCATGGCCACAGAGAAAGACTATCCATGTACATGGATAACACAGCATTAATTTGATGATTGCATTGGCTAAGAAAGATACTACAGACAGAAAGGGAGTGGCGGGAATTGGTTTGCTAGTCTCACCAATGTTGTTACTAAACCCAACCCACCCCCATTGGTGATACTTTGGATTGGCTTGCCAACCTCACACGGTTCACCTCACTGGATCTGTGGGAGTGGATTTTGGCAAGGGGCACATCCTTTGGACACCAAAGGCATCGTTCGTGTCCAACACTTCCAACACTGACATATGGCAGTTAATGGAGATGGCCTCCGGACTTTGTAATGCACCCGTCAAATCTGAGTTTGATGAAACGAGTGCTCACCAGCATCCCCAAAGATTGCTGCATCACTGATCTAAATGAAGTACTTATCCAAGTGCTCAACTGCGCCACTTAAGTCTGTAATAGGTATTCCAGGATATCTGCAAACATCTGACTGCAAACGTCCTTCAGCAGCGCGTGAGCTTGCTGGGAGACATCGTGAGTGAAGCCAGAGTGGCAACATACCCAGTAAAGGGTGGATAGAGTTCAGAAGTGGCCCACACCACAGAGCTTCAGTGAGCCTTAGTGCTTTTGATGTCGTTTCATGAATACGTTTGCCAATAAACGTCACTGCACCAGCTCAGACTGATGGAGTGCTGTGTTCCAGTGGGGTATTAATCTATGCTTTGTCTGCCAAGCAAATGTGGAGGTGGATGTGCACTGATGAAACCAGTGCATAGCAAAGAAGAGACCACTTCAGCAGCCACATGCCCCATTTAAATCTCTCTGCTTTAGTGTAGCGATGGAGAGGTTTTCCATGGACAACCCAAACCCCATCCCCACCACTGACAACAGGGAGCGCTATAACCTCACAGGGTTATATTCTGGCATAAGTGGTCCTGTATCAGACTTAAGGATCAGATTTAATTTAAATTTAATGGGTTAAATGTGTTTATTTTTTTTAGAGTGCATGTGTTTAGTTTGGTGAGAGTTTGTCTTTTTGGTCAGGTTCAAGTTTCATGTGTTACACCAGTTCCTTGTGTGTTTGTTTTTTTGTTATCTTAAGCAGAACTTCTCTTATACGTCTTCTGCTCCAGTGCTTCAGTATATATGTGTGTATGCATAGTTTCCAGTTTATCATGTACATCTACCTACAGCAGACACAGCTACACCACTCTGGTCCCTGTATGGGCCCATCTAGCAGGAAGTGAGCATAACACTTGGTAACACCCCTTCGTCCATGCCACCACCCAGTGTCCAAGTACAACAGTGGTCCCAAGAGCACTGAGTAAGAACTTACAATAAAATCCATGAATGACTGCCTATATCAAAGTAAAATGCACCATACACCTTACAATATCCATAAGGAATATATCTATCAATCTATCTATATATTTATATGTAGTATTATTTTAATAAATACATTTTAATAATAAATATTTTAATAATTTCCTTCAAGCTTAGGTCCTCTACCAGAGGTCTAGGGGTTTGAGGGTCCTGTGTAGTATCTCAGTTCTTCCCAGGACTGCACTCTTCTGGACAGATATCTTGGATGTTGTTTCAGGGATCTGCTGGAGACACTCTTCCAGTTTAGGGGCCACAGCCCCTAAGTGCACCAACAACTATAGGAACCACTGTTGCCTTCAACCTTCTACATCTTATCTAGCTGTTCTTTTAGCCCATGGTATTTCTTGAGCTTCTGGTGTTCCGATGTTGCCATCACTTCCAGCCCTCCTCCGTCACCCCAGCCCTCCTTTGCTGTTTTGTCTGTCTATATCTGGAAGTCCCACGGACTCTTATCTTGGTCATTCTCCACCTCCTCTGGGGGAGTATCCCACTTATACCTTGGACCATCCAGTCCAAACTCGGCACAGATATTTTTAAATACTATGCCATCTACTGGTTGTGGTGTTCCATGTTCCATGTCTGCTAACATCTTTCTTCCCTCTGTTATGTGTTGGATAGTTTGAGGAGCATATTTGCATATCCTGTATTTGGAGTCTTACCTAGGGTGGTGGATCCAATGCCTCTACTGACCTTCTACTTGTCTAATCCCCCACACATGTATATTTAGAAAGAAAAATATAGATAGTGTAGTACATGAACGTGTTCAACTGAAAATGTTCACGTTTTTTTTTGTAAACACTGATTCACAATTAATGGGCCTAATTCGTGAAACCTTTGTACAAGCTCGAGCAAATTAAAAATGAATTATTAAACACTGAGTAAAATGGACCTTTCCTGAACGTTTTACACCAGATTCAAAAGTCAGTTCGTTTGAGCATTTGTATCAGGTCTCATGAACACACAAGTGAGGACTTTATGGCAAATTGTGGCAACCTGGTCTGAGGGAAAAAAACACAACAAAAAACCTAGTCTGAAGCCACATGGAAGGTACAGTCACACCTACAATAGTTTACTCACTGTTAACCAGATGTTTACCTCTAATTATTTTCTTTTCAGATGAGGAATATTTGGCTGAATATTGCACTGTTTACAGCACTAAGCTATGACTAAAGGGAATATTCTTAAACACCTGAAATATACACGTGAGCATGTGAAAGAAAGAGTACAGCTAAATGCTGCGTGTTTTTGAGTTTTTAGAGCTGTATTTTTCCACAGACTGACATACAGTGACTTGTTATTTACTGAACGTCGCACTTTGAGCCGCTACCTTTGTTTATGTTACAGTTTTTGTCTGGTGTTGTCACGGTAACAGCCGTACAGATTATACTGGAGGATTTTTATTCCAATGCGGAGCTTGTTTTTCCCATTAATCAGAATGAATCCATTTTGTGGTTTTGACTGCTGCACAAGTTAACGTTGTCAAAATAAAATTTTCCTACCCAGTATACTTGTAACAGCAGGCATGGAAGGAGCGGAAGGGCGGGGCTTGGATCAAAGGGAGTTTTAAACATTGAAACAGAAAGACAGCAGCTACAGTAGTGTCAGAAAAGTGACTGTAAGCAACAGGCAAAGAGGAGCAGAACTGTGGATGTAAATACGTGTGAGTGCTCGTTAATGGAACGAGGTTCAGGTGCTTTCAGTAAACGGGGTAATTGGAACTGGTGTAGGTGTGTGAGTATGGATGGAGTGGGTGTGTCCCTGTGGATGGGGAAAAATAAACAACAAATCAGCATGAACTAGTTCATTTTTGGAACTGTGAACTTAATTAAAAACATTTTTTGAAATTCAACTAAATGTGAACTTTTTCATTAGTATGAACTGAACTTTAAACTAGTTTATTTTTGGTGTAAACTGGCACATCATTAGATAGGTAGATACATACATAATCATATTCATATCATATTCATGGTGTATTTTTTAAGTGTCAAGTTAAATGAGATTCTCATTGTACTCAACCGAGCAATAACACAGACAGGACATTAACAGGACTGCAGTGTACGAGTCCCAGCACAGACTGGACGGGTTGCTACCCAACATCATCAAAGTAGCTAAACATGTTTATATCCATTATTATCTTTAACAAAAAATAAAAAAATCACACTCACATTCAAAGGGAAAATCTTGTACTTCCATACCGTTCCAGAATAGGGTCTCCAACCGAGTCATTAGCCCTTCTCTTTGTGTCTAAATGTCTTGTGAGGCACAAATGTTCTCATCTTGTATAGCAGAATAGCGGTTAGAACCCAACTTCAAGGGCAAAACATCTGAATGATAAGTGGTCTTACTCTCCCATGTCACAAGGACATGTTCATAGCTGTAAAGCTTAAAATGAGGCGAAAACTCTCGTTGTGTGTTCTTGATGACAGAATCCATTTTTGACTTGTCAAAGTCTGTCATTCAGAACACTGTGGCAGCTATGAAATTGTGTGAAATGTTGAAATAGCACATCAGGATCAGGATCTAAACAGTGCGGTTCATCTGCGATGTCAAAATATTGTTGAAATTAGGGTGTTCTCGTCTGCCATGCTGTAACTCGGTGCTTCTGTGTTCGAGTGTGGCTGTGTGTGAGAATGGGAGTAGGCATTGACTAAATCTTACTAAAATGTTTATTTGGTCCAGTATCTTACCTGGTAGAACAAAGTGATAGAGACACCAAGATTATGGAGCTTGGTTCTCAGGGAGCACATGCATCATATTGATAAACATGCACCTCGCTGTGGACAGGAGCATCTGCCAAATGCTATTTATTTACTTATATAGATACGTTCCTCCTCAGCTCCTAAGTACTGACCAGTACTAAGTACTGAGCTATGATTTCTTAACTAAATGGAGATCCTAAAGGAGCTGGTGGTCTGCTTTATTATTTCGAAGCGAGAGTGTGAGAAAAGCAGCAAATGGCACCATGACCTCTATTCTGCCTTTTCTGCAGGGCGTTTGTATGCTGCGGGCACCTTCACACCATCTCAGTGGGCCATCACACATCTCCAATAATGAATCGCTATTAATTGCGCATTAATTCGTTGTACTGTCAGTCCACTGTCCTAAATTAGGCATGAATGAGACTCCCTGCTTGGAACCCATTCAGCATAGAGCCTTCTAGACTCAGGCAGCAGGCATTTTGAATCACCTAATTCTCATATATTCAGCTTCTAGCAGCTCCACAAAGGGGATTTTATACATAACCTTGTATTTGATCAAGGATTCTTTTGTGCCCCTTTCAGTTTCCAGAAACGCCCATAATTGCCAGCATTTCAAACATAGGCCCTTTACTCTCTTGTAATACATAACAGAGTGTCCAAGTCTGTCTGGAAAACATTGTTTTTTTTATAACATAGAACATTTCTACTGAAAGTACTGCAGTTGTGTTTCAGGAACTGTTTTGCAGTAAAGCTGAACTGCAGATAGAATAATGGATATGAAGCCAAACCACGAAATGCCAACCACCACGTTGGGCATTTCCATTGTATATGTACTAATGGGCTGCTAATGTTTTAATAATGCTGTACTAATGGCTTTTAGATCCTCCATTTTAGCTACACATAAACCTCAAGGCGAATAAGGACAGGGATAAAGTGAAATAATTAACCCAGTAAAAGTATATAGTTAAAGAAATATATTGTTATCTGGTCTCATACGCCTTGTGCAACTATAACTACTTCAGGACGGTAGTCCAGTCACTCTACTGTTCTCCCACAATCCTTGGGTGAGACATTGTTGGTGCTTTGGTGATGCATGTCTACAGCTTGTCAGCTGTAGTTTACTTCTTACAGAATGGCTGTTGTAATTCTGCAGCTGAAGCCTTTTCCCCCAAACCCTTGTGTGGTTTCCTCGAGATTGTCCTTCCAAATTCAGCATCTGCTCTTTAGAGGGATTTTAGGTCTGGTGTTTTTATTTCCCTCTTCCATTTTGCGGCCATCGTGTGTTGTGTAAAGTGGTCATGTGTTACTCTTTTATTTGCTCCTTGTATTTCATTGTGATTTTTACATTCCAATAAAGCAAAGTTTAGTCTGTTCTGTGGCTTTCTGGCATTTCACCAAAAACTTCATTTACAGGGTTCATTCCAGTGCTTAGGGTCACTAGAAAGGTCATTATTATGAGTACATAATAACAATATGTATAATAAAGAAAGACAAAAATGAATCTCTCTGTTGCAAATGAGTGTGCTTCAAAACTAAAAGTTGTGACATTTATTTATGTTGAAACTAATGAATAATATACAGATATTGGGACTTTCCTTACAGCTGTGTGAGACTAGGTTTTAGCTAGCCAGCAGCTGTTTTTTGTAGTGAAAGGTTACACATCACTGACAGCCATGAATCAGAGTGTGAAGCTCCATCCAAGCCATGGGATGCTGGAGAAGAATGCCTTCAGCCTAAACCAAGAAACACTGAATGTGACATTAGGGGGCAGGGGTTGTTATCTGTTTAATTAACCGTGGCAACTGAGTGCTTAACGGCATGTTGGTGGAAGCATATGAGACCGCAGAGGCTTCGTGGTCAGTGATTGGTCATTTTGATGGCAGCTGGCATTGGCACATCTTAATTAACAAGTTAAATGAGGCTCTTTCTGGAGGTGCTTAAATGTCTGGCGGAAAAAGGTCTTACAAGGGGCGAGAGCAAACAGGAGAACATGCTTATCTAAAAACATAGTGATTGGATGGAAAAATGAAGTTTGTTTTTTTATGTTTGGCATTGCTATTATGTAACGAAACTGTATTGCAGCACAACGGAATCAAAACAATAGACGATCTCACCTCTTAGCTTCAACACTTTATTTTACCACTGCATTAGTGTAGGAATTAGGGCATCCTAGCATACAAATTCACCAAACTGGCAAACAGGAGAAACAGTCTGTGCTAGCATTTGGACACTGTCACCTGCCCAGCTAAAATTATTTTTATTTAGAGCAAAATATCAGTAGATGAATACCAAAGACTCGCTATAGCCATACATGTATAGAAAGCATTTAAAGCAGTAACTATTTTTGTTAACCAGGTTTAAACCATAACATTTCACTTCTGTTCGTACAACTATTGTTTTAGGGTTAGTAACTATTTAGTAAATAGTTGCAACATTTTATGTATAAAAAAATATTACGATGTTGTGCTTTCTGGTCTGAAAACGATTACGTGAGCCATTCCTAGTTAAATTATGAACCTCTCTGCATATGGTCTCATGAGTTGGGCTTGAAATTTTAGGATGTTGAGGTTTTCTAGGACTTTTAGGGCTTCAGCCTTCATAAAAAATGAAATATGAAGACGTAAAACCAACGCTGTTAATCTGTCCGTTCGAGTTAGTGCTGTTGATCATAATGAATTCAGGACATTACATTTCTCACTTAATTACATGTACCACAAAAGAAAATTGCCCAGAAAATGTGTATCCCAATCCATCATGGCTGCCAAAGGGAGGTTACACTATCTTTGATAATTACCAGAGGTGTTCACACCATAGACATGGGGATATCTTGCAGAAACTAAGGATCTTAATAACTCTTTATTAAGGATCTTAATAAAATATTCAGAGAAAATGTTTACAAAGAAACATTAAAATGGAGGTTTTGACATGTAAATATCAGGATACTTTCTTAGATAATATTTACTAATACTTACATTAATACTCACCAATATTTACTTGCAAGAATGACTGTTTGGTTTTGCTAGCACAGATGTTGCTTGGCAGTGTTGGGATTTAGGTGGCTGTTTTGCTCAGTGGTTTGGCTGCTTTTCTTCTGGCTGTGCTCCACTAAAGTGGAGAGCATGATGGAGACTCTAGTTTATGACTTATTGACTGAGTTACAGTATGACTGAGTTACAGTATGACTGAGTTACAGTATGACTGAGTTACAGTATTTTTTCCCTTGCACTCAAAGTGTTTTCTTCACTCTGTCTAAAATAATGATGTCATTGGCCTTGTAGACTCACAGATTTATTATTATTATTATTATTATTATTATTATTATTGTTATTATTTATAATCTAAAAGCTTTATGATTTTTCTTTTCAAAAGCAAATTCTTTGCACTATTACTAGAAGAGGATTTTCACCACAGTGCTGTCCAAAGATGGGTTCTCTTGTCCTGTACATGTGCTTCTGATCTCTTACCAAGGCTGCGTGAACTTTGGGGCGTGTTCTAAACCACGATCACAATGAACAGAACACAGCCTGAGGGGTGAAGGGAACAAAACAGGTTTATCTGTTAGACAATGTTAGTGTTTTAATTCCCTCTAGGCTCCACCCCTTGTTTTTTACGTGACTTTAAGGCATTGCGTCTACTGCTTTAACACCATGCCTACAGGGCAGTATACAGGGTGTGGACCGTTAAATTGCAGAATGTCAGCTTTAATTCAAGGTTATGTGCATCAATATCGTTTTGTTGAAATGTGTAAGAATTGTTGAAAACCTAACTTTTTAGGTTTGGCACAGAGCTTAGGGGCATTGTGAAGATAGTAGTGATTCCTTTTAGATAGATTTGGCCCATAACAAATGACTATTCTATTGCGGTCCCAGAATGTATTGCATTATATCCTGGCATCTCTTCAAGTCCTTAGACCATTATTCATCTTTGCTTGCATTATCCAGTAATGAAAAAAAGTACATTTAGAGCTACAGCCTTTGCTATTGTTACTGCACAGGCTAGGGTTAAAAATCTCTTTTGCTTTCTTGGTTGCAAAGCTTAAGGGAATCAACGACTAGAATAATTATTATGGGCCTCATGCATCAGATTATTTCGTCTTTCAACTAAAGCTTCACTCTGCATGTAGATGGTTGCTTTCTGGTTAAAAAAGAAACAGATGGTGTATAGAACTGGTTCAAGAGCTTTCACAGCACTCGCCGATGTTTCCCAGCTCTCAAAGAGCTTGACGTGATGCATTTTAGCCGAACTGAACTAAAGAGTGCAGCTCTGTGACCCCCTGCCACGGCGTAACGTGATGCGCTTGTGCAGGGCACTTTGGCCTGCAGTGACGCTCACGTATAGCAGCAGTCAGCACTGATACGAAAATAGAGACAAAAGGAGAGAATCTGATCTCTTACTGTGCGTCTGCCCTTTTCGTATTGCCCATGAAGAGCTGACTCACGGGGTGTACCGTTTCAGTGAAACTCGCCTCGCCATTGTAGCCGCAGTCCCATCAATCTGCCTTCCTATTAATTAGCTGTCAATTGAACTTGGTTCTGACTGCAAGGACAATGTCAGAATGCACCCGAATGACTCCCCATTGCACTTCCCATCTAAAATAATAAATCAATTAAGTAATTGGCCATAATTAACCTCTTGTCATTTGATTAATATTCTTGCAGTGAAAAGTGTCCTTGCACCAGGACTTGATAAACCAATGAATTCAAGTGATCAATTAAAGATGAAATAGCACTGGATTTAATGTAATGCTAATCGAACGTAATCATCTTATGTAAGGCAAAATACAGAAAACATAAAAAAACTAATCATATGCTGAGCTGATAGTTTTGAAATAAACTACATTTCTACCTTTCCATTAATTTTCATCTTTTTACTCATTATATATATATATATATAATCATTGGCTTTCTGTAGCTGTGTGAGAAGAGCACATTTGACAATTTGACAAAAAGAGGAAATAGCTGGGTGCCAGAATTGCAGGTCTGTCAGTCATAGAAGCAGCAAAAAAATTCATATTGGGATAGAAATGTTCTCTCTGGGTGTGAACGTCGTATTTCAAACAAGGAACCTCAGACTCTGAAAGTAGAAATGATAGTCAAAGGCAAATTGCAGAGAGAAAAAAAACCCATCCTTCAAGTTTGGAGGTCATTTTAAACATTTCTGATCAAGAAAACTGTTGAGATCATTAGCTGATATTTATGATAAGTTGCCATTCGGCCAAGCCTAAGTGACACTAAAGTAACATTTCCTCAAATACCCACCAAATACCATTTCCTAGTATGATTGTATGTCAGTTCTTTGTGAAAAGTTGGATAAAATTGGCTTTTGTTGCTAGCGGTGGAGGTACCATAATGTACTAAAATAGACCAGCTTGATGTAAAGGCTACCAGCTCAGTTTGTTCAAATTTTTTGCATTCCCTTCACAGTTTGGTTGAAATCAGTGGTGTATGGGAAATAGCAAACAACAAACATGTGCTCACCATTAGCTATTTTCAGTGATGACAATGCCATCCTTGATTACGCACCTCTGACTCACCATGTCTTCCTCCAATGAGCACATTACTTTCAGATCATCAGAAATGCCAGGTATATCAAATGGAGCAAGTCACTATTGAACAGTGCTTTACATGATGGATGGTGTATAAGTGAAGCATGCTCTTCTGCGGGTGTGTTGGTGTGTACAGTCCTCCTCAGGTGACATCTGTTGTGACGAATATGTTCATCTGATGCGATTATAACATCATGGGAATCTCGGATCATTTCTGACTCCAGCCAGGCGCCACCCCAGTGCCGCTTCCCTGTGCACCATGTCGCCAGCCTGCAGAAAACGCTCCACAGAACTACCTCTTCTGTGACAGTGCTGAATGGAGACCTTTAGATGAATCTGGGATGAGAACTGCAGGTTTGGGGCTTTTGAGGGCACAACCCATGTTTAGGGAATGTTTCATGCCTATGTTAGGTGCATTTCTCAAGAAGTGCTTCTCAAGAGGATCCACACTTAACAGTTTTTTTCCTTCTTTAACATTTTCTTACACTAAGCACTACACTCTTTCTGATGGCCCTTTGGATTTTGAATAACGTGGATTGGAATATAAGGGATTATATTTTGCTGCTTTGTGACAGACTGTCGCATTTTGTGATTGGAGACTGGAACATGGTCACAGACTTTTCGTATGCCGTATCTTACAAACGCTGCCTTCATTTTGACCACCATGTGGTTCAATTTAGGTGTGACAGTACTTTAGGATACTTCAGGACAGACAGTCAACAATCAATAAGAACAAACGACCTTTGATTTTTGCAGATATTTGCAGCCACTTTCAATCAGTGAACCTCAAAGATTTCATGTGAAACCTTAGGGTCGTTCTGTTTCCTTGCCTGAAATTGCTGGAATGATGGACATGCCTTTATTATCAGGTCAAATTTTTTTGTTCATTCTAGACCAATGCATGGGGTTTCTGGTGTGTGCCCTTACTCACTACATACCCTGATGAATGGTGAGGAGTTTTTGCAGCATGTGCAGAATCATTGCATCAGAGATAAGAGTGATTGCAGTAGTGTGTCTGATGGGCCAGAACTGTTGAGGTATTATATGGTCTTGATTTGCTTTGGCCATCTTTTGATTGACCTTTAGTTTTTGCAGTGTACTGTCATTTACAGCCTTTTCATTTAATTTATCTTCACTCAGAGAGTCAGTAACATACAGTGCATGGAGATCTTACTTTTATAAGTCAATTCTGGAGCTATAGAATAAAATACACAGGCTTATGATGTG
This sequence comes from Sternarchorhynchus goeldii, assembly GCA_028565775.1. Classification (NCBI taxonomy): domain Eukaryota; kingdom Metazoa; phylum Chordata; class Actinopteri; order Gymnotiformes; family Apteronotidae; genus Sternarchorhynchus; species Sternarchorhynchus goeldii. The sequence goes on along the minus strand of JAOXYF010000006.1, from coordinate 18,429,606 downwards.
TCTGGACCATAACTCTGTATAGGTATCGATGAAACTCTTTGATAGAGAAGCTGCTAGAAGCTCCTGCGTATAGTTTTTTCCTCTCTGTTGGTGGGAGCCGTGGACTTGTAAGTGATCGTTTGTCCCCACTGCAGCAGACATGCAACATGTTTGGATGCATCTGCTTGGATATGCAGATGCTTGGCAGGGTGAAGGTTTGCAAGTACATTAATCAATGCTTTCTCGAGGCTTTTCGACACCTCATCATCCTCGTGGTGCCATTCCGTGTCTTTATGTAGAAGCTGCCAGATGTGCAGTGAATGTTTCTTCCTCTGGAGTCAACTGGTATTTTATCAAATCAAGGAGATGCATTAGTGCAGGTTTATTTGTCTGTGTGAGCATGTTGGTTATTGCTCGCACCTTCTCGCATCTTCTTTCAGGCCAACCATTCTGATTACGTAACCCATGAATCCGATTACACTCATCTTGGATTGAATCTTGTCTGGCTTTAAGTTCATAGTCACTTTCTCAGCTTGTTGAGTCACTTTGCTCATAACCTCATCATGATGCTGCTCTGGAACAATTGTCATGAGCCATTATGTGGACCCCTTCGATGTCGCTGAAGTTCTCCCAGTAGCAATGCTGGATAATCCAGGGATGTGAGTAACAATAAAGTCTCCCTGTCAAGTTTCACTTGCCAGTAAATGGTCCTTCTTGTCCAAAATAGAAAATAATTTAATGTCTTGCCTGCTTGCATAATGCATTTTTAGATGTTGGGATGGAGATCTGTTGGTGGACGACTGCTTTAGGTTGCAAGGATGTAAGCACACATATAATGTTCCAATCCTTTTCTCTGTGGTAACAAAGCTGTTGACCCAGGATATGGGTTTAGTGAATCTGACTATGACTCAAGAATTAATTAACCCATCCAGCATTGCCTTTTAGTCTGTCCATTCCTGCTAGAAAACTTTGTCTGCAATTGAGAATAACTGGTGGCACACTGTGATTCATTGTGATTCAAACTGATTCAATGTGATTCAAGCTGGTGGCACACTGTGATTCACTTCTGAAAATCCCATACAACAGAACATTGGCTACAGCCCTTGTGTCCAACATGAATCTTACAGACATCATTTTAAAGTTCATACCCAAGGATCGTGATTTATCCTTTTTCATTTAAGTGGCGAATTCTAGTAAAGAGTATATATACACCTGTATTTTGCTTTGGTAGGATCCGAGGTGTTTTAAAGAATATGTACATTTTGGTATTATGGTTCCAATTTCCACATTTATGACAAGTAGACCTACAGGCAGAAAATATGGCAGATGTCATAAACCTCACCAGAGTTGTTCTGCATGTTTGTTTTATGTGCCATGGGCCCTTTTACCAGGTGTTTTGTTTCACTTTGAATCTCAGTTTCTTTTCTATGTTACTTTGTTCTTCCTTGCTTACCTCTGTGTTTTGATTATTTTCCCAGCCCTGCTCAGATCAATAGCTTTTCTAAAGACTGGGATCAGATCAAAAGCCCCTCGTTCAGATACTTATCGATGATACTGAGAAAGATTTTATTTTCTGATACATCTAAATCATAGTCCTTGCATTTTTGCTCCAGCTGTGTAACGTATGGTGTTTTTCATACAATGGTATTTTTTGATAAGCAATATACACTGAATACATTCAATATATAATTCATTGTGTCTTTATCTAGTTTGTCCACAACAGGTGGTGTATTACACTTCTAAAGCTTCATCTGCCAGCACACGCAACAAGACAGGTATATTTGCTATCTTTATTTGTCACACTTGCAATCATGTAGATAGGGAAGCATTGTGCCCATCTCCTCTAGTTTTCTCTGATGTACAGATTGAATGAGTGGCTGTGAGGGTTTGAATTGATCCATGTCAAAAGTATACGTGGTTGATACATACAGCTCTCCGTTTTCAGTCACAGAGAAGGTCTTGCGCACTCAGCTTTTACTGCTCCGAATTTGGAAAGTTACTCAATAACAACACGATGGGCAGAAACTTACCCCGTTCTCCACAGCACATGCTTCTGTGTATGTGTGGTATTAGTACCGGACGCAATATACTATTGCAATTTCACACCCATGCTGCATTTTCCCCCTAATGACCTTAATTAATGCAGTGGCATAGTGGTTTGATGAAGCGATGTGGCAGGCTCAATTAGAATTTGCTGAGTTGGACCATTTTAAACCGAAGGTGAAGGCCCTGCAATTCCGGCAACTTGAAATGCCCATCATCAATCAACAGAAGTGTGGGGGATATTTGGAAACTCTTATGATGCTCCAACAGCATGATGTCGTTGCCAAGGGCAAGGTGACTCCTCCATGTTAATTGGTTTTGGGCTTTTATTGCATGATGTCTCTTGATCAAAGAAGCTTCTGGGTTTTGATGGTCCGGTGAGGGGACGTGTAGTGGACAGCTATGCTGGTGACTCCTCGTGGACTTTTATGTACCAGTGAGGAATAACTTCACACACACACAGCATGCAGAGCACTCAGGAGTTCCACACTGCAGTTTATAGAGTAGCAATAAAATTATTTAGGTTAACTCTACTGAGTAAAGATGGTCAGTTGCCAGTTCTTATAAAGTCATATTCTTTCTGCAGTTATTTTCTTTTCTCCTCCCTCATCTCTTTCTCTCTCTCTCTCTCTCTCTCTCTTCATCTCTCTCATTCTTTCAACTACTGCAACTTCATCATTATGAACTCCTGGGTAACAAAATGAAATGCATCACTCCAAATTTTTATTTGTTTTGCCCTTCAATTAAACCATCCATTATTTTTTTCTCCTGCTCAGCTGAAAACTAACAATTAGGAGCCATGCCCCAGTTTGGGGATCACAGCCCCTAGGGCCTCATAGTGATCACCTTCCACATATTTTCTCTTCTTTCATCCCTTGGTATTTCTCAAGCTTCTTATGTTCCTTGCGTCTGATGTTGCGATCCCTTGGGATCTCTACATCCATCACAACCCAGCTTCTATTCATCTTGTATTTAGAGCCTGTTCTTCTGCTGCCATTATTAGTGCATCCGTGTTGTTTTTAAATCCGTATTTTTTTTTTTAGGATTTTTCTAGATCAACCACTTCCATTATTTGCTGGTGAAACATAAGGTGCAGGGGTTTGTTCTCCTGTGATGGTCCTCGCTCCTCCACACTCCCATCCTTCTCAGGTTTTTTTTGCTGTTGAAGATATTCTCTAAGCACCTCATCACTTGAGGCCGTCTTCCTGATGTACTCCTGAATCTTTGTTGTTTGATCTTGGACAATGGTTCTGATAATGGCTCAGTGGTCCTTTATGTGGGAATGCTGTAGGCCTCTGGTATAGGATCTGAGCTTGGAAGAAAGAGACCGCTCGGGAGGCCGAGTGGGGAATCTATATATTACTCACACTAAATCAATAGAGTAAATGGACAGCTTATCACCCAACTCAAAGCCATTTTAAAAGTCCACAAGTAGTTGTTGTATTATTGCATAATTAATAGGCCGTGTTCTATCATTCCTCTCTGTAGAGTCATGACAGCATGACACATTGCAGTAGTACTGACAGGGGAGGAGATGGAAGCAACCGATTTCATAACTGGAGCAAATCTATCCTTTGATGATAAACTGTACGTGAAAAAGATATGAAAAAGAAGTGCATTCATTTATAATCGGACTGATTAATTGCCACAGAGAGAGGAAACATGCAGGAATAACCCTCGGCCTTGTGAAGTTGGCTAATTTTCTGTCCATACGCTTGATATCAGTAGTTTATGTGGGGGATAAGCACTGTGCCGTTCAAAGAGGGGCGTGAAGCATGGATTGAAAACCCTACCTGTCTCTGGAGAGTGTTTCTCATAATTGGAAACATGCCTAGATCAGTGCAATGGATGAGGCTGGAGGAATATTAAGCGAAGTCTAAGCCAACAAAATTATGGATGTGCGATTTAACAGTTGAAAGCAAATTATTTTTAAAGTGTGATGAATGACTTTGGCCACTGAGGGATGATCAATTTGACCATGTGTGGGAGAACCTCTTCTTTTGAGGTGAGGGGGGTAATATGGGGGGGGGGGGGATAATGCTTTCCTTGGGTCTGGTGAAGATCAGCA
>JAOXYF010000006.1:18360648-18408994 GCA_028565775.1 Sternarchorhynchus goeldii | reverse complement strand
CCATAGCAGTCTAGCCATGCCTGTTAGCTGACCATAGCAGTTTAGCCATGCCTGTTAGCTGACCATAGCAGTTTAGCAATGCTTGTTAGCTGACCCTAACATTCCTATTGTCTTTTTCATGATGTAGCATCTTCAAGTTTAAGTAGTAATTAACGTACAAGACATTTGTCCATGTCTGAATAATACTACCAATAGGAGACGTAGTGAAAGGCTTCTCTGTAATTCTTCCACTGCCAAATGGGAATTGTGGAGTAAATGTCACCTAAGGTTGGCTTAGATGTAATTAGTATTTCAATCATATTCTGTCACTTCAGATGAATTAAAGCTTCCAACCATTTCTCTTGGAGATCTGAGACAGTTCAGTCTGCATGCACAAAAATCACAGATGCACATCAGCAAATTAGTCTACACTCTATATGGTGTCTTAATTAAACTTTACTCTGTATGCTTCTAATTAGAATATACTCTCTACACTTCCTTAATTAGCCTATACTCTGCATACTTTCTCACTTTTGATATGCATGAGCATTTGAACCATAGCATTCCTTAAACATACGTCTGCATTATCAGTGATGTATAGCTTTAAAGTGCACTTTAATTCAAATAGTTCTGCCATTATAATTCGTTAAGATTCTATGTGCTGTTACTTGTATCTGCATTTGGACAGTTATTATTGCTAACACTAATCTTACCATTTCATGCATCAAGGTTCTTTTTGCCCATGTCCAGTAATGTGACTTTATGATTACACTTTATCTTTGGGCTTTATATCACGAGATCTGAACCACACAGGGAGACGCATCGGTCCCTGTGATCAGCAATAAAGCTCTAATTTTCTCCCCATTACTGCTGAGATCAGTTGGTGCCCACTGGGAGGTTTTCAATAATATCCTGCTCCATCTCATGTTCTATTAATGGATCAGTGCTGAGCATTTCATTAATCCCAAACAATGCAGCTTTGTGTGGAACCACATTTCAATCGGCAAAACAAAATGCAAACAAAAAGGAGATTTAGACAAGCGGAGCGCCGTCTGCTCGCTGACGAAACCTCCGCGCGGGCGTGTGTGTGTCTGTGACGCTGGGGGGGGTGGAATGGCCCCTTCAGACGGACCGCTGCATGCGTCGAAGAGCTCGGTGAGTCCTAAGGTAATGATAGATTGGCCATGACATGGACAAAGCTACTCCTGTGGAATAATAACCTTCTCTCCACTTCGGGAGTCTGACGCTGCTGCTAAGCAACGGAGGGGCTCCTTGTAATCGGACAATGACAGAATCAGATCTCAAGCTAACAGTCATACGAATGATCACACTTTTATTTCTTCTCGTTGCTGGTTAATTCTTCTAAGCCGGCCCAGTCACCTGTCGATCTGTCCCGCCCACTCCTCATTTTCTCACTTGCTATCTCTCTTGCTGTCTGTCTGCCTTGCTCGCCCACACATCACCATACATACTTAGAGGGCGTGTAGTTCCCTGTGCGTTGTGACTACAGAAACGCCGTGACAAAGTTCAGCCTCCGGCTTCCTGCAGGTGCCTCCATCTCTCTCCAGTCGTAAGTGCACACAGATGTACAGTACACACCCTTACACTGACTCCATGCTTCAGTGACACGTGGGCTTTTTTAATTAACTTTCATGTAAGCATAAGATGCTAGCATATCATTCACCTGCATACATAAGCACAGGTCAGCCCTTCTCCGTAGTGCCATGATGCTCAGGTCCCACTCTGCATTCATGCAGCTGTGTGAACAGCATCTGCTTTTGATAATCGGTATAAAAAGTGGTGCTGTAGCTCACTTTACCTGATTACAGGTGCTTGTTCACCACTGACAGCAAGGGCAAGTGTTTTCCCCTTACATCCCACGGATTTCAAGGAGATTGTCCAGCACACCTCAGTACATGTGCAGCCTCTAAAATCTTATTATTACCCTGCTTCTGTACCATTTGTGTTTATATTATTCATGTCCCCTGGAGAGCCACAGTCTACCGCCGCATGCCCACCTCATCTAAACTCTGCCACTTTAAAACAGGATTATTGGCTGTGAGTGTTCGCCAAGAGAACCATTGGCGTTCACCTAATGTTCGTTCCCTGATTGAATCAATTGTGCATGATAATGGTCAATGGGGGTTTGCATTAGGCTTGTGATTTTCAATAAGCAAGTCCTCAGCTGGACGACCACGGGGGAGAGCGCGAAACACGGGATGAATGGCTCGACTCGTGGTGTGATGGGGGTTACGCACACTGGATCTGCTTCGCCGCCCACGCGACGTGGCCTTGTTTTCTTAATTACCTGTGACGTGCGAGCGTACGTTTGTTTGTTTGACGATACATAAGGGTGGCTTCAGCAGCACAGACGCCCTCCGCTGTGACTCCTGCGACCGTGAGTCCTGGACAAGGGCTTAATGGCACCTGCCACAGGAAGCCAGCCTGGCAGCACAATGCCACGTATCAAAGGCGCCGAGCATTTCAGAGCCGAGGTCGATCATCCTCCCCCGTGGAGAGTAGAATAAAAAAGGTTCGCAAATGGAAAAAAATAAAACCGGCTGGGTGGTGGAGGCTCGTGGTAATGGCTGCAACAGAGGTGAGGGACATTTTACAAAGAAAGCTGGGCTTGATCACCCTGTTTTTTAACTGAGGGCACGTCAATTAAACAAGATGAGAGGAGAAGCTGAAAGGCATAAGAAATGGGGAATATTTGACTTTTAAGTTAAAGCTTCTAATCAGCACATCAATGGAATTGTACTTGAAGGCAATAAATCCACCTTGGGATAGTGGGCAAGGCCCTTTGAAAAGAGTAAAAGTCATTACTGAGTCAAAAACAAACACTCGCTCACTTTGTTCTCGTGTGGGCCCTTGAAAGTTGTGTACAGGCTTACAGTCGGAGGACAGGAGGGCAGCGTAAACCGAAGGGTTAAATAGTTTCAAAAGTATTTTTGGAATATTTTCTTAATAAAAATAAAATGAAAATGGTTCTAGTTATCCTCGTGTAAAGTTTAAGGAGTTTAGGTGCTCGTCAGTTCCTTCTGTGCAGGCTGTGCATTCTAATTTTCCTCATTTTTTTATCGAAGCTGTTGTACCATTTCCCAGCCACCAACTAGTGAGCTTAGCTCTGCTCTGACCCTCTCTACCAGCTGGGTTGGGTGTGGTGAGCCTGTGGCTCCTTCTAAAAGCTGTTCCAGAGTGAAGAGGGCAGCTGAACTCACAGAAGATACCACAGCTGAGCGTGATTGGCTCATGCAGTGATTGACAGGGGGCAAGATAATTCCATTCCTCCCACCCAGAGAGCTGCAGCAATTTGTTCCCTTGGAATTCTGGCTGTGGTTGTAGCATTGTCAGCAATGCCTGATGATGAGGTGAATGTTTTCTGTACTGCCATTTGACTTTTAATTACAGTATTCTCCTTTATTAATATGTACCGATTAATCTTATAGCTTAAATAACTCACAGTCAGCACTGAATGTTCTCTTCACTGTGGTACAGAAAAGAGACAGACAAAGTCTGAATGTGCTGCAGTAATACTGCATTGGAACAAAAAAAAAAGAAAGAGAGAGATATCAAGATGTCATGCTAGTTTGTGCTCGAGATTCCCCCCAAGGCGCACAACTTAACTGTAACTTTTCAGCCCTTCAGAAAGTCAAGCTGCCAAATGTATTTAGGTGATAACAGCACGTCACAATCAATGGGGCACTCAGGAGAGGCAGGGTGTAGAGTGGCATCGCGCATAGATCTGTGGCGAGTGTTAATCCAAGGTTGATGGATGTCGTCGAGAGGATCAGGGTGCTCGAGCCCAGATATGGGGATTCAATCCCGGTGGGCAAGGGAGCAGAGATGGTTCCCATATCCCACATGCATTCATGGGGCCTATTGTAGCTCCCCTTCTGTCACTCGCTGATTTGTATTCAGTCTACGACTTGCAGAGGCACCCGCCCGTCATATCAGAGCCCGCCCCTCGTGTAAGAGCCTGCCTCAGATTGGAGCCAAGCTGGAGGTACAACCTCTGCTGTGAAGTTGGAAGCATCAGTTGCTGTTGTGCTGCAGGTGGTCTATATCACTGCCCTGCAGGTGAGGGACACACCAGATCATATTCTTTGATGTTCAGTGTCTACAAGAACACATGCTCATGGAGGCATTCGAGTGAAAACGCGTGTGCCAGCAAGAACGACCTGCAGGATCCAGCATGTGAATGATGCTAGGTCCATCAGCTCCAGGATGTTTCTTTAAAAACATCTGCTGTGTCAGCATGAACATAAACAACTTTTAAGCAAGAACTCGTGTGATGTCAAAGGCCTGATGAGTAGCATGGCTGTTTTTACAGGACACACGTATAGTACACAGGTGTAGGTTCAGCAAGAGGGAGGAGCTACATGGAGAACTCTCAATGCAGACTTGATTATCTATCCATTCTCTGCAGCTTCCAACTTCATGCAGATTTCATTTAGGAACGAGTCGTTTGCTAAGCTTGGCTACCGTAGCGGGTTAGTTATATACCCAGCTGTTGGTTTGTTTTGTATTCAGCGAGGTCTTTGGTCACAAAGCTCGGACTCACAGCACTGTTACTGGGGTTTACACTGGCGCAGCGCAGACTTGCACATACACTCGCTACTTTAGATGAACTGAAGTCTTTTGACTTGCATAAAATGTCAGACACCTTTGACACCACTGGCTTTCTGTTCAAGACTAGGAGACCACTAGTGAGTATATGCTCACGGCGGGGAGGGGGTGGGGGTGGGGGTTCTCGGCACAGCAGTGAGGCTGAGATGGCAGTGGGTGGTGTGGTGGTGTGGGTGCATCAAACACAACACTGGTGCTGCAATTTTTACTTGTCTCAGCTGGGTTGAAAGCATGTCTGCCATCCAGAAATACCCAGCCAATAATCAAAAGCTGGCCACTAAGGAAGATTTCGGAAGATGGTTAACATAAATGATGCATGAAAATGGATGAATTTGTGTGTCAATATATATGTGCGTGTGTGTGTTCTCAATAAATGTATTTATTAAAAACCGAATGAACGTTGAATTGCTCACTGCATGATGTAATAATACCAACTGGCCAAACAAATCCTTTATGTTGTCGTCATCATATTTACTCTTAACCACTGCACAGGCAAATATGAATTAATACTGATATTATACATATTAGAGAACATGAAGATCTGTTCATATAAATGTACCTAAAAAAAACCCAGATAAATATGCAAGTTGTCTGTTTTGATTCTCCTGTCTAAAGGTGAGAAATAGCAGACACTTATACTACAAGGAACTCAAAATTCTGATCACAGCAATTGGTCGACAGAGACCAGCCTCCCCTCAAATAAACACACACACACACACACACACACCATCCAAACCTCCACCTTCAGGCTGATGCTCATTGCCATGGCAACCGCTCATTTCTATACCCTTCAAAACAATTAAGATTCAGCACCGCCGCTGCTGCTGCTTCCAACCACATCACGCTTCTGCCCAGCGGATGGACGGCTCAGATTATGCACGCTTGCATCACCCCCCACACCCAACCCCACCCTGCCCCAACACCCAACCCCACCCTGCCCCACAACCTCAAAAAAGAATGTGTGTGGGTGTGCGATTTCTCTGTAGCATAAACGTCTATCCCACCCTTTCTTCTGCTCAGTGTATTGGTCATTTGTAGTCCACTTTATGTATGTGTATGTAATCCCTTTCCATTAGAGCACAGCTGTCTGTACAATCGGAAGCTCAGTCTTGATTGTGAACAAATCAATGCTCACAGCTTTGTCTGAAAGGTTCTGCTACAAAGGACGGTGTTTGAATTGATTACTTTTCTAATTACGTTTCTTCCCTCACTTGCCAATAGAAATCTTGTTGCCTAGTGCAGATAATAAACTATAGAAATGCTTATCGTGTTGTATCCTCTAATAGTTAACAATAGATTCACAGAATGTGTAACAATTAACTGTAATGGAAACTCCTTTTTTTCTCATTTTACGTTGCACATAATATGAGGATATGTTCAAAGCTTCCATTTTAGAAGCTGTAGGCCAAACTGTGAAGGTCTGTGAAGACCCTGATTGGTTCACATCTCCATGTTCTGACAGAGATAAGCATGATCACATCACAGAGGTCACTTTGCTGATGCCTCAGGTCAGTTATTACTCAGGACTGTAAATCAGTGTTGTGGATGTTGTATGTGGTTCATGTTGATTGGTCTGAGGTGGCAACTGGAAGTCTGGGCCCTTGAGGTGCGGGGGGGTGGGGGTGGGGGGTTGTTGCTGAGAATATTTGGAGGAGAGTTTGTGTTGAGCCCAGAGTTGAGTTGGGGCAGAACAGGGCTGATAGCAGAACTAGGCTGGGGGCAGAACTGGGTGTTCGTTCTCGTTGTCGTTGTCATTCTCTCTCTCTCTCTCTCTCTCTCTCTCTCGCTGGAGTTATATAGATAGTGGATAACAATTCCCCGTAGAGTATCCAATCTGCTGCACACATTTATTAGGTTAAACCATAAAGTACCTTAGGTGAATGGAACTTTATGAAGTTGGTCACCCATATTCTCATGACTTATGCTGGGTTATGCAATAGAATTTGCTCTCACACATTTGTTAATTATCATTTAGAGTCAGATAACTTAACTGAGTTTTACACACAGTAAACCTTTGCCAGTACCCATTTCAGCCAAATTACAGGTAAGCAGGGTGGGGTAGTTAAATAGCATAACATCCTTTCCTGGATTGTTCAGAGATATAAAATGACTGAATACCTTCCCCTATGTACATTTACAAATCACTTTAATTCAGTTTGCGTATTTTCACTTTGATAATTAGAGAGGAGAAAGCATGAAATGGAGAGAGAGAGAGAGAGAAGGAGAGAGAGAGAGAGAGAGAGAGAGAAGATCTGTTCATTATTATAGGATATTCATTTATTTGCATTCATCCTTTAGTCAGTGTGGCTGTTAAGAAATGAGTTTATCACCATTGTCTATGACTATTGCAATAAATGGGCTGGAAGGGAATTGCTTGGTGATTTCTGTGCAAGTGCACTTTATCTAAAAGGAGCTCAGCTGGGTTGAAAACAAAGCATTTTATTGGACAGCTTCAAGACAGACATGTAGTGCTGACCAATGACAGGCTACTGGTAAAGCACGTGTTCCTGGGCATCAGAGCATACACAAAACCTCTCTGTCTACCTCTCAGTTCTATTCTGTTGGGTTTCTTTCAATCAAGTTTGCTATTTGGAGGAGTAGATTTAATCAATTAAATACACACTGCTCTGAGCTGCCAGTTGGAATGGAAATATTAGATTATCTGCCTAAGGATTTTGGCACTATTAAACCTTTGCTAAATGTGTGTGTGTGTGTGTGTGTGTCTGTGTTTCTTTTTTCAGAGATGAGCTTTGATACTGAACTCTATTAGTTGCTAAAAAGCATCCTATTAAAGCAGGTCTTTCGTAACGCCAAATATCTGCACTATAGACAGTTTAGCTGTCTCTCTGATGGACAAAAAAATGAGTTTTTAATTGACTTTATATTTCTAAACATGGCTGATGTGTGCCTTTTTCGACCTCTCTTTAGAGGACCACACCGGTGGAATCACTATTCATTATGTCTTTGTTTTTCCCGTACTTTATATTGCATCACGCATTCATTTTAGCAAAACAAATTCAGTTATGTTTTACACCTACTAAAAACTCTCCTGTAGCCAATCGCATCAAAGCTATCAGCACATAAATTGATAAGCAGTAATTATGATGGAATTTACCAAATACAGCCCAAATTGACATTCTTAGAAAATCATTTTAATGAGAAAATACCTGGTAATGGCCAATTTTAAGAAAACTGAAACAACAACAAAAACAATCAATAAATCAATTGACCTTTTTCTGGTGCTTAATATGAAAAAAAAAAAATTCTGGTCCTACAAGGGAGAGGGGGAATCTTTTGGATCATTATCGGATTGGCTTGGAGTCAATGCTTGCTGTTAGACCATCTGGACAACTTGTTGCAGGCTACTTTTGATCAGACCTGCTGCCTATAAAATACAAAATTTTGCTGTTTTCAAATTGTTGTTTACCTGCAAGCCCCAGCCTTTCATCGGGGGAGGCAGTGAACAGCCTGATGGTCTCAAAAACATGCCTGGCTTCTTATCCTGCCTCAGCTCACCCCATACCATTGCCAGGAAAGCAAGTGAAAGTGACCCAATCGCTTTGGTTTATCTGAACAAAGAGATCTGGGGTGTTAAGCCTGCCTCCCTCACCCCACGCCCTCAGGTAAGTTGTAGAGATCTTGCCACTGACAAACAGGTCATGCATTGGCAGGTATATTAAACAGAAGCAAAAGCGTATCATGGATTAGGGGGATTATCGGAGGCAGCACTCCGAGCTGCGGCTCTGTCGTTATAGTTCTGCCCACAAGGCTGGCGGGTGCTGACTCGTCAGTCCTCGCCTTAACGCCGTTCCCTTCAGCGATGGCTGTTGGTGGTGAGTAAACGAAATGAACGATCAGCAAGCTTGGCCACACCACACCAAATGGATGGAGGGCTATTTCCCTCACCCCGGAGCCATTTTAACTGGAAACAGTGAACAAGTAAGTGCAGAATAATAGGAGTTTGATGCTGCAATCCACAGTCAGACCAAAACAGGAATTTGCACAGAAATTGGAACGATGACCGATATGCTAACACAGATGCCATTATTACTTTGTCAGTCATATTGTCATGGAAGATATTAATGATGGTTTACTTGGGCAAGATATATATCAAGGAATCACAATCAAAGTCATGAATGATGACAGTGTTCACCATTACAGCCATGATCTAAAAGTCAAGCTGGAGAAAGAATCATAGACAGTACTGACACAGAAATCACAGGGTAGGCAGGAAAAAGGTGGGAGAGTTAGGGGGTGTTGGATATTTCACAAAACGTGGCTTGTAATATTTGTTTGCTTAAAAGCCAACATGTATACCCGACTCCCTGCCCCCTCCACCTTCAATATAATCTTTTCCTTTTCTTTCTACATGGTGAACAGGGGCTGCCTGTTGAGTGATCGGCATATGAGAACTAATGCTGGGGGAAGGGGTGATGTGGGGTGGGGTTTATCCTTTCTCCCAGGTCCAGAATTCTGGGCGGGGTTTATCCAAGCCTGCCAGAGATCCCCCATGGACTCGCTGGAGGGAATATTTACAAACAACTTCATCTTTCAAGAGCTGGAGGCGTGATGGTGGAGGGTGATGGGCCTCTTGGATTTCAGAAGGGGCAGCGGTGGGGTGTTTTTCAAGGTTAATAATCTCAGCTCTAATAATCTACTATGCATCAACTGCTTCTGTTGTGAAGATATAAGAGTCTTTAATTCCACTGCAGACAGTTAGATGTGGAGGGTTATGTGGATCACAGCAAACTTTTTCTTGGGAGGTCTTTTTGATAAAAAAAGTTTATCCGATTACACCTTTAGCAAGTCTTTTGTTGACTCCTACCAGAAATGGCAAAACAGCATGATTGTATGAAGTTATTCTTTTACTGGGTTTTTTGCCTAATTGACATATTAGCCTGCACCATAGCAACATTTTGTGGCAATTAATCATACTTTCATGCATTTAAAGCTAAGCATGATTTATTTAAATTTCTAGTCTTAGTGTTACAGAGGGACTTTTTTTCATTATCCCGCAGAAGGAAAGATATGAATATTCATTGAAGCTCAGGCCGTTATTTTGCATAAGGGTTTTAATTCCATTGCATTTCTATCACATTTTGCAGACCTAATATGTTTGAAGTGTACTACATATTAATTTCTAAGGCAAAATGAATATTCATTTCTCTAAGGCTTTGCGATTTCGTGATTGTAACCTGGTTGTTGCTTTCTCTCTATACCTTGGGAATGCATGATTAATTAATTAATTAATGATTAATTAAGTTTTAATCCTGAAATGGGGAGGCAATTGTAATTAATTAATGGTTCAAGGTGTAATTAATTAATGGTTTAAGGTGTGCCACTGTACCTTACAGTGAAATGCATAAATGACCATTGTCTTTTTGGGTTTATTTGGAAATCTGTAGTCGATCTGTTCTGGTCCATCATGCTGAATAGATTTTATTGGCTCCAATAAAGTCGAGGTTATGCAAGATATTTATTCATATCAAGAAATGTAAAAAAAAACAAAAAAACAAACAAACTAAAAAACAATGTAAAACGTTTTGAGACAGCGACAAGATGGTCCCGTAGCTTCGTTTAAAACGACTGAAACTTCATTTTAAACTTCATTGCCTAGCAAACTTCTATATCGTTATTGTTGGTGAGTATCATCTTGGGGCACTATTAGACTGGGAAAGCCTTAGGTGTTAGTTATCCATCTCAAACTAACAAACTACCTCCTAGCTCACCCATAATTCCAGATTCCAACTGTTGAGTTGTAGCACCACTTTATTTGCTGGGATTATATAAAGTTTGAGCTGCCAACCTTGAAAACAGCTCACGTACTTGATGCCGGCCTGTTTCATCAGAAATATAAAATGTCCAGTAGCCATCCCTCCTGATTTTGCTTTATTTGCTTCCAGACAAAAAAAGCGGATCTTCCTCTAACAATATTTTCTCCTCTAATTGTGTAGGAAAGTCACTGTTTGCATGACATTTTCTCCCCTCTGCCCTTTGCTGGATTTGTGCTCAGCATAGCACAGCCTTGACTCACATTACATCCTTTGATGTTAAAGCCATTTCAATCCATCTGTTTCCCTAGACAAAATAACAATAATGCCTTCATTAACATAACTCAGAGCTAGCATCAGCCTGCCTTTCTCTCCCTCGTGGTCTTTCTTCCTCCCTCTCTCTCTCTCTCTCTCTCTCTCTCTTTCCTTCTCCCTCTGTCCCTCTGTTTCTCAAGGTCATTACTGTCTTTTATAATTCTCAATTTGCAATATGTCGGCAAGATGATTATGGAATAATGACAGATCCAGGTTTCCAGTTGCGTGATGGTGTAGGCACTCCATAATTGATTTTTGATTTTTTTTTTTTTGGCAAGATGCTGTTGAGTCGATGCAAGAAGTGAGTAATTAATCTGTATTATGGCAGAAAACATGACACAGGACATACGGGAGGGTACAAGCCAACAGACGTTTCCGGTACAATGAAGCTTCAGATTTGATTAAATGGGTAGCAGCACTTGAGAAGCTATAATATAAACAACATAACTGTGGTTTTTTATTTACAAGAAAACTATTAGTAAATATTTTCAACCTGGTTGGTAGAGGACAAGCTGCTGTGCTCTGACTTGTACTAAAATGTTCTTTTTGCCTGCAGCTCTGATCAGTTTATGAGACTCAGTTTATGATTAAGTCTCTAATTGTATTTGAAGGTCAAAATAATATTTGTGTTGCAGATTATGGATGCCTCCAGACAGTAACGTCTGCCATGTGATCTAAGATACTGAACATATTGATTGCTAATATTTCAACTCACCTCCTTACTCACTGTAACCTTGGCTATTTTTTTAATACCAAACTATTTTGATTGCAAAATAGTTGATCACAGAATATTAGCCCACACACTTTGCCAAACTTCAGGAAAATAAAACTTCAGTTAAACACAAGCCGTCCTCTGTGAAGAACAACAAAGTGATGCTCTTTATAAAAAAATTGCATTGCATTGCCTCATGAGAGAATCAGTTTAATTCACAAGGCACTCATACAGTAAAACATAAAAGAGCACCATCCTGGAGAGAGAGAGTGCTGGTTTTGAAATGTCAAAGTGAACATTTGTACTTTTGAAACATTATTTACTAATGGACTAATAATTACTAAATATTATTATAATAATTACTAATTATAATAATAGTACTAATTACTAATAATAAGGAGAATATAAGAGGCTATTATAACACCGCCTCTAGTCTACTGCCTCTATTATAACACCGCCTCTAGTCTACTGCCTCTATTATAACACCGCCTCTAGTCTACTGCCTCTAATCTTGACTGTTAAATTTAGTATAACTATATAGTACAAATATTTTCTCCCATATATTACAGTGTTGCTCAGTTTCATGATTGTAGTACCTTTGCAAGCTTGTATAGCAAGACTTATGCACAAGTCCTCCAATATTGATCTTCTGATAGGCCCTAAGAACGTGGGAGAGAGTAGGATTGTTCAGTGTAACGGCCCCAAACACATGTGGTGGCAAATTTTGACGTAGAAAGTGCTGACATGTAGCAAACACCTATGAACAGGTTGCACAAAATACATCTGCATGTGGCACCGCTCGTCAGAAAGAACGTTCTAGCTTCTCACAAATCTCATGGTAGTTAGTGTCAACCAGGGAAATCAACAGTTTTTCAGAGGACTTTCTATGAATTATTGAATCAAATCAGACTCTGGTTAATGCACATCCTCTTCTCTGAATCACAGTCACCCAACAGTAATTTCACTGAAGTCTTTAAGATTTGAGGATTTGTCTGTTACGCTGAAAAATGCCAACTGCACTCAATTTTCATGTGTGCCATTCTCTGCATTTTAAACAAACTCGTAATTTCGCATCAGTTTATTGAGCTTTTACCTTAAGTGTTAATGAAGGCTAATCCATTCTCCGATGGGCTAAAGTTCAAAGCTAAATACTGCATGAGAGTTAGCGCTGGTATACTGAATATCAGCGTAGCTGCGATTATCCACATTCAGCTATTCAGTATAAAAGTACTCCCACTCATTTGATTTGGCTTTCATACAGCAGTTCTACCAGTGCCATTTATTAGTTAACAGTAATATACGACAACATATGATTGGTTTGTGTATTTAATTATTTATTTGGCTCCACCAACAGAAATAGTTCTGCAACTGGACTGGGACTGGACTGTTGCTAAGCAACACAAACTTTCTTTGCACTGACTTCCTAGTGTATGTAGGTCTATACTACAACAGGAGAATTATTTATGTTTCATGTGTGCTTCCAGAGCGTTAACAAAAAAAATGTTTGTTACAAACTAAGACACATAACAATTACTATACAATTACTATAATTAATGGGTAAATATCCACACCTGTAAAGCACAGAGATGCATGTTTAGTTAAAAGCTAAATAAATACATGAACAAACAAACAAGCACAGACACACACAGACACACACACACACACACACACAGAGAGTGAGAGAGAGAAAAGGGGATGTAATGAGTTAAAAGAAACAGGGCATTTCAGAAATAGGTCTTTCACCAGCTTTCACCAATGCATGCAGGCTGCTTCTTGCGCAGAACAGTAGACCTGAACATGTTCAATGATTTTATATAAAAGTAAAAATTCAAACGCCACAAAATCTCTTAAAAACTGCAGCACAATTACACAACACACTTGTTTTAGCAGTTGGGACATAGAGTTGAAACACGACACAGGTGGTTTAGCATGAAATGTCCTTGCCCTCTGAAATGACCTTCTCTAATGATAACAACACAGTCCAACTAATACTCCAAAGGTCTGTCAAGTGCATATGCAGGAAAGACTCCATACACTCTGACTCCATTTCTCACTCTGGTCTCCCTTGGTTCCATCCTGCTTCGTTTTGTGGGTCTCTGTCTCTTTATGTAGTTATCATACACAGATACATTGGTTGATGAGAAGCTGTACACTGTATGATGTCACATGAAGGCAGCTGCCAACAGGAAGAAAATCTCTGTGGAAATGAAGCCTTGCGTATCCAGTTGATTTATTTATTTAGTTGTTAGCCATACACAACAGGAGGCCCTGCCAAATTGATTCCTGCCCCCTCAGTAAACACAAACAAACACACACACACACACACCTACACACGAATGATTAACTCACTTGACCCTTTCAATACAGTGGAAGGTGTAAATGTGGGGAAAAAAAGGGTGGGGGGTGGGGGGCAGAAAACAGAGCATAGCAGGTTTATTAAAATGGTGTTGTAATGAGTCTGATGCACCCGTCACAGATATAGCAGGTCAGCTTTCATAAGAGACACCCCTGGGACTGGTCCAGGCCATGACTCATATCACAGCTTCTCCTCCAACATTAAGTTCAACAAAATAAACGGAATAACACCAGCTATGAATATAAGCAATGTTGTCTGAGCCGGGTGCCATTAGGATCAAAAGGAGGCCGTCGCTGTCCCTGCTTCTGTGAGTCGACTTCCGGTAATCTGGTTCTGATTATCTCCCAATTGCCTGCTGCAAAGTGTGCAAACAGGGGAAATTATAGAATTACGTAGTTGTGTCCACTGCAGAATCTAGACGGAGATCTCTAAATGTAATTCTCATGATTTCGGATGGAGTCGCAAGAACTTTACGCTATTAACAAATTCGGTTACCGCCAGCCTGAGACAGACAGTAGCTCTGGATTATAATGAAAGGAAGGCAAAGCTTTTCTGCCATAATTTTGACCTTTAATATTAAGGACACATGCTGCAATTTTTCTCTGTCAGGAGCCACTGACAATCAAGCAGATGATGAAATAAATCTGTTGACAATATTCAAATTGATTTGGTTTCAGTAAATATCCCTGCTCCTGGCTCTTTAAAACATTGTAACATATCGAAATATTCTGTGTCCTCTTACCCTACAGTATAGAGTCTTACACAATCTTCACATGTATACCCTTCTGGACCTGAATATTTTCATAGCATGGGATTAATATAATCCAGATGTAGTGTATATTCACACATTCCTATCAAATCTGTGCACCCTCTCCATTTTGGTAATTAGAAATCCCTGAAATTGCTCTGCCTCTCATTCACCTTAAAGAGGCCTGGACTAGGGTTAAGTGGAGCTGGGGATTAGAGGACACATACAAGACCCATAAGACTTGTGTTGCTTTGTATTGAGCCTGTACTTGTACAGTATTACACAAGGGCAACAATCCCCAAATGTAAATAAATGAAACCATTAGTGGTATGTCTGACGGAGCGCATGGGGTAAAACCTTCACAAACAGTCATCCCGCTTGGATTGGAACCTGCAGCGCATAAGTGACGTTCACCAAATCAAGCTGAATCAACGTGGACCAGGAAGCAGTTGAGCTGATATGACGGCTCCCGCACCCCAGAGAAATCAGAACCCAAACCCACAATCCTACTGGAGCGACGCGTATCCTGCTTCAATAGGAAGATTCTCCTCTCTTACATCTATCTTGCTCACTTCGTTCATGCGCACCGAGTTTGCTATGATAAAAAATAAACAAATATTTGTTTAAGAAATGCTTCATGCATTATGCATAACAGTTTCCTGCTTTTCTGTATTAGTGATGAAGTCTAAACTTCAAAGCAAACTTTTGTCTTGATGCGGTTTAATCAAGACAAATTAACTGATGAGGTAAATGGTGATTTATTTTATACACCAGCGTTTCACCAGCTAAACACCCAAGCTAGCGTGTTTGTTATACGTATTAAATCCCAGTTCTTTTGTTTGCTTCTTTTTCTTTCATGACTCTCATTTCGCTCATTATTTATGCGTCACTATGGTATTGCTGTTCAACATGTTCTGATGTTTAATTGAGTGAGAGGGACCCGAGAGAAATGGTGAAATTCTGTTTGTAACAACACACCTCTCAAACCTCACCTATTCACTCTTCCTGTTTATTGATGATCAAATGCTTAGCTGTAGAAAACAAATTAAAAAAAACCTTTGAGCATGAACTAAGTGTTATTAAGAAGATACTAGATGTTCCACCAAGCTGCAACCCTTGCTTTTAAAAAGAAAATTGAGCTGGACTTCAGCTGGAAAACCAAAAAGATCACTTCTGCACGAACGAGTAAACCCTCAAAAAACACACAACCAGTCAGTTGTATGCAAATCACAGCAATTCATTCAATTTGAACACTGATGTGTTGTGTCAAATGTATTTAGGGAGCAGTTTTGGTGAGATGCTCACAGAACACACCTGCTATCCATGTACCAAAATGAAAGAGTGAAAATGTGTATATAGCCAGTCAGGCATTCCACTATTCCAGTGGAATTGGAGCAACTGGAGCAGCGCTCTGGGACGGTTGGGTCAGTCCGAGATGGACCGCTGGACTCCGAGTTCACTACCTTGGTCCATTTGTGCTTACATATACGTGTGGTTTATCTCTCGTAAACACTGCACACAATTATGGCATCTCCATTAGAGCAGTTCCTTTTGTTTTCACAGTGTGTTGATGAGGTTGGTGGCCAAGTTACTTCAGGCTTTGCAGAACCACAGAAAACAAGAAGGTGACTCTTACTTACATTTACCACCTTCCACAACGCGCAGTTCTTTGAGCACAGTGTGAACCATGTAGATTATCTATATACCAAAAAAATACCTGCACATCACTAATTCCATGCAAGTTCCTACAGATAAATATACATTACAAGTATGGCAAACTCAATCAAATTCACATACAATGTCCAAAAATAAAATCCATTTCTAACTCGTTTTACGTTCTATTTTAGTAATGTGCATTTGTTAAGGAGGTCAACTGCTTGGTCTCAGACTCATGGTCTCAGACTCACTCTCTCAGACTCATGGTCTCAGACTCACGGTCTCAGACTCATGGTCTCAGACAGTATCAGGTGAGGACAGCCAATCTGTAAAGGTTTTGCTTTGTTGCACTTTCACTGCTGTTCAGGCAAATATTGTAATCATTTCCCAATAATGTAATAAACCCAGAAAGGTAATAAACGTTTGCACTTAACTCAGGCAAAAATGTAATAAAACAAATAATGTAATAAACTGCCGAATAATGTAATATAATGTCCATCTTCTATTGTAATAACATTATTGTAATAACATTTTTTACCAATTATATAATACCTTATTACAGTATTGGGAATTACCAGGTTAACCACTTGTAATACCATGTGACATTATTGAGAATTTTTTGGTGACACTGTTTTGAAAGGTCCTTTTTTCACTAAAATAAGTTCAAGTGAGAAAATCATGTAAATAACATGTTAATCATGTAAATAACATGTTAATGATGTAGCAGTAATGAGGCACCTGAATGCATTCAGTAGCTTTTTCAGTGTGAAGTCACTAAATATTCAACAGGTATATAATACATACCAGCACAACATTACAAGCCATGATAGGCAGGCTGTTGACAACATTTTGTAACTGGATTTTTACGAGTTTAAGAAGTTTTGATTAAGGTTAGGCCCAGGGTGAGGACTGGAATTAGGTTTTGGTTAAGGTTATGGCCAAGATAAAGGTTGGAATTAGGTTTGGGTTAAGGGTTACAGGCAAGGTGAGGGTTGGAATTAGGGTTTGGTAGGGGAGGGAGGTATAAATGGGCTTGTGGGACAATTAAATACAGGAATCTCTGGTATTTACTATATTCCTAGATTTTTACCGCATTTCTGCCTTCCCCATTACTGATGCAAGTTTTGACTGTATTGTTCTGATTCAAGGGTAAAATTCAAGGGTAGAAACAGTACATGGGCTTTTTAACCTTGAATGGTTTCAGTTATAGTGTGAAATAAATAAACACAAATGCATCCAAACTCTACTCGGATTCATTCACGACAACGTTACGGGAATGTATGAATCATCTACAGCACTCAAAGTATTAATGAGAACATAATATAACAATTCATAAAAAAGTACATTCCTAATAATGCACCAAGATAATAACCATGATTAACCTGAAAATGTAATACATTCCCACTAATTTAAACTGGTATTACAAAGTTTAATTTATTTATAAATTGTTTTTTACAAAACACTGTCACAAAGCAGCTTTACAAATGTAAACTGCTATTGCACTAATGGTCCAGACTTTACATTATTGCATTATTAGGTCTTATTAAATTTCAATTTTATTACATTGCAGGGTTCTTACATTATTGGGTAATTATTACAATATTGGGTTTCACAGTGCCCACCAGGCTGGAGAACAGCACATGTTGAATCATTTGTCCTTAGTCTGATCCATTGATCCATTAAACCATTGATTATTAGAATCCAATTGGTTGTATCAAGTGTGCTCCTGCTTGGAAAAGAAGCTGTTATGTGGGACAGGATGCTGAATCAAATTAAAAAACAAAAAACTGTATTTTTCTGTTACAAGGTACAAATACAATAAGGGAAATAGTAGAGATACGAGAAGAAACAAGGGCAGTTAGAGGAACACGCTGAAACAAAGGGGGCAGGGGATTTGCCAGACTGGAAAGAGCACTGAGGGTGTGCTGACCAGCTAGGAAGCTGTACAATAAAAGGGGTGTTTGTGGGGTCCCTGGAGGCATGTGCAGGCTTTGGGGCAACTTGCGCAGGCTTTGGGGCAGCGTTTACACGTATAGTGGAGGTGTGTGCACGTCTACCTGGAGCAGCGCCTGGTAACCTCGGGAAGGGTCTGTAGCACCTTCACCTCGACGACACCCTCCCCCTCATGCTAACAAATAATAATTGCATACCACTGTTGTGGTGTAAGCATGCACTCGACTGTCTTATAGCCTGGCCCACCTCGTGTGCCTGGGAGAAAATAAATAATTAACACCATCTTGTTGCCCGTTTTTCACGGCCCGGGCGTGTTGGCACCTCTCACAGAGGTATGCTATGCTAAAACAACGTCTGGTTTGGACTTACTTGCATCTGGACATATTGAATGCCGGCATCTTACAAGCAAACAAGTTATGGAGTTGACGTGCACATCTGGCCATTTTGAATGCTCGCACCTTACAAATCAAGTTACGGAGTTGACGTGCACATGTTCACATTGTCACTTTCTAGAACAGGAACCCACGTCTTTTTGAAACATTTAGCATTCTGTTTTTACTTTTCTTTCAGTCTCACGTTCAATATTAGTTTACCATATTTCTGGTTTGTGCCATAGTTCTTCCCAGACATTAGTGTATTTTTGTTTATGTGAGTGAGCTCTTTAGGGAGGATACACACCTCAACTGCTGCATTAGTCTGACATTTTAATCACTGAAAGCCCCGACATTTAATAGTAAAATATCATGATCTGCTTAACTGCCGACTCAAATGGGACAGAAATCATTTTGTTGCTAACATGTCATGTATCATTTGGATATGTAGTACCACGATGAGAGGAAATGGGTCCGTGTGGAATGTACAAGAAAGCACAGGACACCCAATAAGGTCATCAACAGAGCTGGATTTGGTAGTGCTTGCCTCTATGTGGGGTTTACTGGACCCTTTAAGATGAATTTTGTAGTTCATTCATCATTGGCAATTTTACTGTGGACAATTAGACAGGCGCTCTGGGACACCTGCTTTCCATCTAATGTGTTTCCCTCTGCTTGAAGCCATTGTTATCACCCAGTCTCCCTGAATTAATCTCATGCTTATTGTTTATCATAAACCGGCTGATTGTGTGCTATTCATGAATCACGGACAGCCAAATTAGTCCCAGAATAAACTGTAAATTGAGTCCATTGTGCCCCATTAAAATAAATGGGAAAAAAAACCCAAAACAATGAGCTGAGAAGAATATAACTATTTGTGTGTTGGGGTTTTTTGTTTGTTTACTTTTTTCATGTATAAGAAGCAACTGAATTTTTTAAACTGATTAAAAGGTTTTTGGATTTTGGAACTGATTAAAAGGTGATGCTTTAAGGAGAGGAACCACCCATAGTGACCAATCTCTAATGTACTCAGTTCAATTGGTAATTCTTTCATCTCGCTCAAGCTAGATCTTGTCTTTCCATTTCACTGCGTTAGAGAAGCACATATTTTAAGTCTGTCTGGTAGCTCACAGAGATTCACAGAATTGCAGCTGTGTCACTGTGGAATTAAGTGGAGGAGAATCAGACTGGTTCTAATCTAGCATGGCTGCACTAGTACTGACAGACTGGCAGCATTGCGAATCTGTGGAATGTTTAGCATTACCCTTTTACTACCAAAGCCAACAGTGCAAATGTTTGAGAAGTCTGTGCATTTTGTCCAAAAGAAAAAAACCCTTAAACATTTCCAAACAAATGAGTTCTCATTTATATTCTGGCATCCAATGAAAGTGATTTGACTTTGGAGCAAGTCAAATCAAATCATGTCAAATCAAATCTATCGTTGGCAGAGTCCAGCTGATCTGGATGATGTTCTCACCTAGAGAACGCAGGATATTACACTTGTGATTACTGTGATAGCGGCAATGCCTCCCCCAGACCCTCAGGAACCAGGTGAAAGGAGAGTGATCCATCTTGCACTCTTGTCCCCGCTGCTTGAGAACCAGATTTTGATTGTCCTCTGAGTGCATTGTGGATATCAAAGCCTTGGCACCTCCCCGATTTGGTAGCTGGACTTGAGGAGGAGCTCTACATTACTCGGCTCTCGCGTGCTCTCACACTTTCTCCAAGCATGGCCAATTATTCTTTGATCTGCTGGACAGCTGTGAGAGCAGCCAGTGTTGTGGTTTGAAACGCTCCTTCCATTCAGTGTGAGAGTTTTTGGTAGCTGGGCAGCTATTTTGACAAGTAAATGTCAAGATGGCAGTTAGGGGGACTGGGCAGGATCAGGGAACATGGGGAGATCATGACCTGGAGGAAAAGGTGGAGAGCTGTAGTGACTTGGGGAGTGTGGGAAGGATTCAGGATATCTGTTGAGGTCAATGAAATTAAGGGGAGCTGAAGCAAGGTCCCGCAGTGTGTCGGCCTCTCCGTAGCAAACGGTGACGACACGGGAAGGTGAAACCAGCAATTAAAAGGCACAAGACAACATGTTGTGCTGGGAGGGAATTTAGCGATGCACCTCTTCACCTCCATTTCGAGCTTGCAGGCACTAGAAACTCCTCCCCCTCTTGCCAGTCAAGGGCTGGCCTTTTTCTCAACTCGCACTGGCTTAGCAGCTGTCAGTTCTTTTCTCTTTTTTTGGTAATTGCACACGTGTTCCTGACTCTGCTGTTTAACCTTGCTGATAAAGAAAGGGTCGTGCTATCAAGGTTTTATAAAGAGCACCAGCAGGGAGCCACATTGGGGCTTAATGACACACCACCTTATAACCAAACATTCTGACAGCTAAAAAATTTCTCCATTCTGTTTATTGTCGGCTTAAACAGGTGCATGAAGACCTTTATAATGACATTATAACTTACTTATGTTTAATGCAGTGCATGAGCTTTTCTTTCCATTTTAAAGTCGATTATATGGAAGTTTGCACAATCAGTGACTCCAGCGCCATTCTTCCACTGCTACTGTGTGCCACTCTCTCTGCACATTTTGTTTACTTTGTTGGTGAGCGTGGGCCGGACACTGCACTCTCATTCATCTCAGCCACCCCCTCCTGCCTGAGCGACGCTAAAAACTTTTCTGCCACTGCAGTTCGCACCTCGATGAATATGTCGGCGCCCTTGAAAAAATGTGTCTGAATGCATCGTCGTTCATGAGGATCCTGGCCCTAGTTTGTGAGTGTTTAGCTCCACCTACACACTGGCTAACGTTGCACCTAAGTAGCACTGGGGGAGATAGGAGGAATCCCCAATGGAATCGCAGAACCCCCTTTGAATAAAGTACAAGACTGTGGTGGGAAAAGGATGCCTGCATGTGGTAAATACTACTTGGATGTGCAGGATGCTGCAAACACTATGGTCCACAGGCCATTAATGGACTGCTGTACAAATGACCAAAGACATGTAATGTCCTCCAATAAGGATAAAAGCCCTTGGATCCAGGGTTCAATCATACAGATTTTTAATTAAGCCTTTCCACTGCAGATGTTTCTATAGAAATTAAGATGAAAAGCAACACATAATTAAATAAAGAAAATGTAATAGACTCAAAAGGCCCCACACTCACATGGTTATATCTTTTTTTGACCCACTTTGTAAGTGCCAAAAAGGGCTGCAAAGCAATGACATTATAAGGCCATCTCTCATTACTTACATAATTTGCAACTGATTATGACCAAATTGATGTATAGTTCCAGGATTAAACATCTACCTTTTGATGTTGTCAAGCTGAAGCTAACTAGCAACCTATACTGCTATTAGAGCAGAATTAGTGGACTGGAAGAGCAAGTGGAGTAACTAAACAAGTTGGAGACAAGTGGAGACTTGGCTTTTAAGCTTCTCTGTTAAGACCTGGTCAGGTTTAGGAGCACTCTTAGGTCCTAAATCCACAGTGCTTGGGAAGAACCCTAACCCTCTACCAAAGATCAGGGAGCTTGAGGATCCTGTGTGGTAATCTTAGCTGTTCCCAGGACTGCACTCTTCTGGAGGTATGGTTCCCATAGATGGAACTGGAGATCCTTAAGATGGAGGTATGGTTCCAATAGATCCCAGGAATAATATCAGTCACAGTCCAAAAGAGCACATTCAAAAGAACAGTGAAACTACAGCACTGCACTAACCAAGAGTCTAAAAGTGCCTAGAGTTTATGCCTCTTGAACAGGTGGGCCTCAAGTCCTTGGTTCATAACATGGTTAACCTGATAACCTTATGACACTTTCATTAAGTGGGTTTTATAACCCAACCATCATGGTAAGGACGTCTCGAAGAGCAGCAAACATCGTAAACTTTATCAAATAAGAGCACACAAAAAAGAAAAAAACAAACAAAAAAAATCCAACAACAACATTTTATGCCTCCATTTTAAGAACTGCATGTCTAATGCCACTAATGCATACACACACAAGTTTAATTCAGATCACATAGCTGATTAAACCAGATTGATTCGATGGCTGTGTTCCGCAGCCACAGTGAAAATCGATTATCAGAAAGTTTAATTTGCCCCCAAGCATAAATCAGTATCCTGACAGCAGCACCAAACTGTAATACAGTAATAATGATTTCTTTTCCTCACCTCTTTATATATTCCATATTGGAAGTGAAAGAAATGCAATTCTTTTGTTAAAAGACTAACTAGACAGGAATTGACAGCATTTCTGTTGTTTTTTTCTCTCTCCCTGTGCTCAAGGCAAAGGCCATTACAGATCAGTGACTGTCATGGTGGGTCAGCGACTGAGGAAGTGACTTTCAAAAGGATGAACGGAAAAACACTTTTTTTGTTTTTTTTATCTTTCTTAACCACTGCTTCCCCGCAGTGGGGAAGCTCCACTCGGTATTCAGCCGCAGTCTAGAAGTAGAGATCAATATTCATGATTCAGAGGGATAAATCAATGCAATTGTATCTCCCCACCCCACCAGCATTAAAGAGATGACTTCTTATTAGTTATGAAAAACTGGCCGTTTTAGAGACAGTGGATAAGAGAGGGAAGAACAGAGAGAGAGAGAGAGAGAGAGAGAGAGAGAGAGAGAGAGAGAGAGAGAGAGAGAGATACTGGATTCATAAGACTAGTTAAAAACCCAGGTACAAATTCAGGCAATGTTAAAATGTTTTTTAGTAATAAATACATATACATACATACAAACATACACACACACACACACACACACACACATAAGATAGGGTTAGGGTTAGGGTTAATATATATATAGGATAATATATACATTATTTATTTGCTCTCTCTCTTGATGTAACCGATTTACATTTGTTTCTAGTTTACTACAAATGAGCTATATTTACCTCCTTGATTTATATTACGCAGAGAAAACAAACAAACAAACAAAAACTAATGTAATATTAAAATATTACGTTTAAAAGGGCCAGTTTCACAGGTCTGGATTACAGCAGATCTTGGATTAAACTGAAGTACCAACAAGGTTTAAACTGGATCTGGGAAACCAGCAAAAATAAAGTTAGTGATAAATGTGTCACAAACTTGTTAAAGTAAAAATAAAGATAAAATATATCATGACAAACAGGCTATAAAGACATTGATTCAGAATCCCACCTTAATTAGCTCAAGGTATATTTGCAATCGTAAGTCTGAAAAACAGCTATGTCACTATTGACCGACAGGTTTGTTACCCCTTACAGTATATAATCTTAATGTGGCCTTTTAGCAGTAGTAGGAATTAAGACTTGACTGTAGTCTTATTCACTAGTTGTACATTAAATTTGCGTCTGGTTTATAAAACAATTCTGTGCTTATTTCTGAAGATGCATTATTTGTTTTGATCAAATACAAAGACATTTACAAATATATTTACACTTTATTCCACCACATAGTGCATGTACTGTATATTCATGTATATTCAACCAAGGTGAGAATTTGAGTAATTTTTAGCCAGCACAGCAAGGGTCAGAGGTCGTGGTAAAAAGTGTACTTCTCACTAGCATTGTGTCCTGGTTTGAAGAGGCGTGCGAAAGCACCCTGGATGACAGTGGTAATGTTACCACCACTTCCCGAAGCAGCCGATGAAGCTGATTTAATTTTTCACTTTGAATTAACCTGCACATAAACTTCACCTTCCTCTGTGCCCAGAAACAACACCCTAAATAAAACATGGGTACTAGAAGTGTGAAAAAATGTAATTTTCCAGAAAATGTCTTTGCTGATCTTTGAAAGAAGTGTTTGTTTATTATTATTAAT
The DNA here is from genome assembly GCA_028565775.1 of Sternarchorhynchus goeldii. NCBI lineage: Eukaryota > Metazoa > Chordata > Actinopteri > Gymnotiformes > Apteronotidae > Sternarchorhynchus > Sternarchorhynchus goeldii. Next base: position 18,384,704 of record JAOXYF010000006.1, on the reverse strand, counting down.
ATTATTATTATTATTCATTTGTTACCTTTTTACCTGTTTACCTTTCTTCCTTGCTGGTGGTGCAGTTGATTTAGGGGAGATGAAAGCTTATTGTAGTTTCTTCATTCAGTAGATGAATCTCTGCTGATGGCCTTAAAAGCTTAGTTCACTATTAAAGCTTAAAGATATACATATACTCAATATTCCACAATGCCTGAACTAATCACACTGATGATACCATGAGGTAATGTTTACTCACATGTATAAGAGAAAGCACATGGCACAGTTGAAGCCCTTGGTGGCAGGGATCTTGAATGAGTAAATCACTGGATTTTCTGTTGAATCAACACCTAGTTGAATGCTCCTGCCTCAAAAAAACAGGCATGTAAAACTACCAGCATGTTGCGAATATAAGTTAGAAAACATGAAAGGGATATTTTGGCTTACAAGAGTCTGGAAATTAAATATTAATAAAGCAATTAATAGTTAATTAATAGCCCATATGTAATTAGAGTGGAATTGGCTACTTCCATATGTAGCATTTCTCGGTGTCAGATAAAAGCAATTCCAGTTCTGAATATGGTCATCTTTATACTACCATAAAACAGATCACCCTTATTGAAGAACTAACCCACCACACGTAGCCCTCGTCTCACAGCATTAAACAAGAATAATGATGAAATAAAGCATGTAGATATCGAGCTGAGGGGTAAAAAAAAACTGTTGCCACTTATGTCTGGCTATAAAAGCAGATGTGACATGTCTTGATATAGCTTGGAGAGCAAATACTATTAGTTTAATCGCCTATGGCAGCTATAAAGAGAGACAGTATTGTCAAGAGGCTTGGGTTGGTGAAAGGATGGTGAAAATATCTACGTTCTATTCCATTTGTGCTCTAACCAGAATCTCCTTAGCTAATATATGGCAAACCTCAACCTTCTTCAATCTAATCAGGTGTATTCTAAAGGACAACCTCAATAAATATTTCGATTAACCCTCTTTTATAGGACATACACTAAATAGAATCCTCATCACACACACACACACACACACACACAGGGCTGGGAACATACCTACATATCCAAATCAGAAGGACGCAGTGGTAGGTTTCACACCTGCTGAAGGCTTGGCGGTGCTGATATGTTCCAGTCCAAACTGAGGTTTGTTCTGGTAGGATTTTAAAAGTAGTCAGAGAAAATGAAAGCAGCAATGTTTTCCTCAAGCTAATATACAGCACATTCCCTGTATTCCCCTCTGTACCTCCACCTAATAAACCATGAACGATAGCCTCCGGTGCATCCTAAAGGGTACCCTCAGAACAGATTTTGATTAACCCTCTTTTATATGACATACACTAAATAGAAGTAAACAGAATCTCCATTGCCCCTACAAGGCCTGGGAACACACACACACACACACACACACACACACACACACACACACACAAACAAATGTATATATCAGTAGTACAATAGTTTTTTATTAATTTTTTTAACAATAATACACTGAACCATTAAAACAAACAAAAAGGTTTCTGCTTATTTGCGCTTCTCCATTTAAGCAGAAGAATCTTAGTCATTATTGTTCAGCATTGTTCAGTCTAGGCTTCAGACCTGTTGGAGGCCTGGCAGTGCTGTTATGTTCCAAAAGATTTTAAAAGTGGTCAGAGAAAATAAAAGCAGCACTGTTTTCCACATACTTGATGGCCGCCGTCTCTGGATAGAGGGTAAGAGAACGTTTCCTGTGCCCCGTCTTCATAACCTCGTGGGTTTAATAGAGCCATAAATTTGTGTAAGATCAACCAAAGGCTGCAGGTTCAATAGGAGCAGGGCTGAGGTTAATTGAAATACTCTGCACCACGCAAATACAGGAACCACAGCCCCCCCCAAAAAATGTGATAAAACCATTTAATGACATCCAAACCACCTTCTTGCAGTGTGAAAAGCTTATATCTAGACTCCTTTTGCAATGACCCAGCCACAGCCAGAAGGGTGACAGGCATCTTTAGCGACGGATCCCACCAAGCTCGAGCAATTCCACCGCACCGCCTTCCCAGCTGGCAATCCAGTTCTGCCTGCACCCACAGCCAAATCAGGGTGCAGGCCAATATTTCACACCCACAGCATGCTCCAGTGGACAACAACCATGTCCCTCGGAGCCATGCGGGGTTGTGGGTAAAAAAGGATCTGATAGAAGATGGACTGGCAGCACAGAGGCAGGGCCTGATCCATGGCTTCTATTATAGTCAGTGTTTAGAGACGCCCTTACTTCAGTCTCTCTCGGCCCTGAAGACCTTTAGTCCCCCACGCGGCGTCTCCCGCTACATTTATCATTCGCTGCAGGTCCACAGGCAGAGGACACCTCCGTCTTCTTTTGACAATATCATCCATCCCAAAAGCCTTCCAATCTTGTGCGTCCTTCAAGAGGACAGTTATGTGTGTCTGTCCACCAAAAGCCCCCCTTCCGTACCCCGAAATCTCCAAAGACTGTATGAATATGGTAGAACCACAAGTCTGATTCAGCAAGACATTTTCACTTCCCTGCGACCTGAGGTGGACCATTAACAGGACTCCATTGCAAACAGACATTTAACCAGGTATGAATGTCTGGTAAATGCCTAACTTTGATTGATACGTCGAAAGCTCGACTGTTAAAGAGGATTGAGTAATTATCCTGCATCTCAGATGGTAGTTACATTGATGACTCTGCATTATTTCAGCCGTGCTGTAAATGGTGGGCCGACGTGTTAAGAATTCTTCCACGCTGCTGTATGTTCACTGACAAGTAACATCGATTCAGCACATGTTTCATCTGACTTCGCCTAAGGGGCTTTTTTGTGATTCCAATGCAAATCAGTTTGGGCCATAGAACTTCAAATCTGATAGAGTATGCTGAGTGTTTACTTAACAGAACATTTTGCCAGGAGTTGATCCCAGACAGATACGCTCGGGAAAATGTGGGCGAGCTTCGGAAAACGGACAGCTCCGCTTCGCTGGTGCACATCAAAGCTCTCTCCGAGATTTTCCAGCCATCACTGGATTCTCTCTGCTACCACACTTATCAGCCAGAGGAAAACAGCAATTTATGAATTAAAATTCATCCATAATAGATGATGCTTCTTGCGGTTCTGAAAGTGCTGTTGTGGAGGAGTTTGCAGCCATTAGTATTCAGCTCTGATGGCAAATGGTCCTTCCTGGAGTCTCTCTGGGTTGCCAAGCTGACCTGGCATGATTGATTTATCCAGTGGTCATGACAGTTAAACCGTTCAGTCCATCACCCTCCCTCTGCAAGCTTGTTTGCACAGCAGAAATGTCTACATAGGGTGGTGTTTGCTTTTGGTTGTGTACCTGTGTATATACACATGTTTGAAAGAGAGAGAGGGTGTAAGAGGATGCAGTTATGGCGAATACAGGTGGACACTGTCTCAGGACACACTCTCAAGCTTGTGTGTAATGAGCGAGTTACAGAGATCAAGGCAGTTTGCGTCAGTGACAGAGTAATAATGAGGAGAAAAGGGTAGGAATTAAAGGCAGGTGAAGAATGAATGAACGTGTAGATGCTGCCAGTTTTATTATCACAGCCTGGACCAATTCTATAACGAAGCACTTCACGAGTCTGGCATTGGGATTTTGGGCTGTCAATCAAATTCAAGGCCATAGAGCATGTTTACCCAGTTCAGAGCAGAGCGTCTAGACGCCCATATCCCCATCTTTATAGACATATGAGGCACGTACAATTGTACCGTCACGTTCATGGGCGCTGACCCAGCCAAGCCACAGCCTCTCCTTCACACGATTTTGAAGTCAAAACATTTTTCTTCTGTTGTCTTCTGTTTAATTAGCTCTCCTCCCCCAGCCTTGTTCTTCATCACGTGTGCTTCTGCACACCTCCAGCAGGGGGCGGTAGGGAGGCCAACCGCAGGGAATTAACACGCCTCGGCCCGGCAGTGCGACATCCTGCTCGGTGCTAAGAAAGGGGGTCAGGCAGGAACGTGTTCCTCTGCGCTCGGACACCGATGCTAATGATCGATTACGGTCTGTACCAGACAGCTGTGACAGGGAGAGCATAGGGGGGCAGGAAAATGAGAATGCGAGAGTGGTGTTCGCATCACGCCTGCACTGCTGTGACGGCTTGGGTGTGCTTGCTCTTTAATTCCCTCCCCTCCTCTTGACTTTCAGTTCCTCTTCCTGATACGCCGTGATTCTGTTACTTTGTGTATGTAGTAGCACTTTCCCAGGGGCAAAGGGAGAGCAAACACGCTTCCCGAGCTCTGGAGGGGATGAAAAAAGGCAAGTCTTAAATATTTCACGAACGGGTCACACTGTGCCGGATAACACTGAGACTGTTAGAGAGGGGCTGGAAGTGGTGCTGATATATCCAGGAACTGGATTATTCTGTTTCTTGATTGAATTGCTGTCTGCTTGCTTTTGGTTCACTGTACCATTGCCGTTTTGCTTTATAAACCACAGCATTTTGGAGATGAAATGTCAGTCAGTGAGACGGGTTACGAACAGTCCCTGCAATTCATGCCTAACCCTGGTTGTTAGCGTTATTCTCCTTGAAACCAAGTATAAAAGCAGCAAATGATGGTTAGAATAAAGTCTGACAAGCCAGTGAGGCCCTGTAATATAAATCATGCTTGCAGTGGTTTACCTGTTGGAGTTCATGGTTGGAAATTCACACAAAATTAACAGAATCAACACACTGTTAAAAATACATTAGTAATGATGTTCTAGTGATCAAACTGACATTTAAACACTTTTGTCTTTTATTGCAGAGGTGAGACAAAAGGTTTTTGTTTGTTTTTCTCATGGATCTTGGTTTACAGTATTTATGAATCTGGAAATACCATTTACTATGTCTTTTCCCCACGATTTGGTAAATTAAGCAGACAACTTCAACTGAGGGGCATAACAGTCTATATATTGGCTGTGATGTCACTGGTTGGCAAATCTCTCATTGTCTGACCCTATTTTCTCCCATCATGAATCAAAGAGAGAGAAAAAAATCTTTAACTGAAGCTTTGATTTTTTTTCTCCAATGATTTTCCCCTAAAGTACAAGACATATTGTGACAAGAACAGGATATTTTAAGATGACTTTAGCTGCTCATTTCCTTAGATCAACATACTGTAGGTCAGTACTGATCTGAACCTGTCTTATCTCTGTAATGTTTAAGTGACTCTCAGCTCTGTAACCACAATACTGGCAGACAAACACAAACATATGCAGTGTTCTTAGCATGTTTTGCATCGCTTCTCTCTTTTACCCCGAGAACATGACAGTACACTTTTCTTAGACCTTAGGTTCAATTTGTTTCGTTTTTGTAGTGTACAATCACTAGGTACAATGGCAACTTTCAGTCTACGAATAATGCCCACAAAACAACTAGTTGAAAAGTTGGCGAAGAATGCGAACAGGTCCACGTGGTTTTACCACCTCCATCTGTGCTGGTCTTTGAGCTAGTCTTTGAGCTAGTCTTTGAGCTAGTCTTTGAGCTGTCCTCTGTGTCTAGTTGGAAGAGCACTTTACTTAGAATGTATTTGGCACACACATTTCCCATTTGGAACAATTAGGCTCTCTTCTATTTCAGTTGGGCAGAGGGAGTTTTTGAGAGTTTGGATTAATGGTGGATTTGCAAGCTTGTACAGCAAGGTTAATGGCCCAAGTGGTGAGATGAAAGGAAATGATAGGCCCATCAGAAGTGAATGAGCCTACCACAGTACACCCCTGAAGTTTCGCCTGGTGAAGTAGAAGAGATGCCAATGCCTACTGGCTGCACTGACAGGAGAGAGAGATTCACGGATCAGGAGGAAATGCTGCACATTTGATCCACATGACCACTGATTGAAACGCAGTTCCTGAAAGAAGGCAGGAGCGTTTGTTCACACCAGCTTTTTCAAGTGAAGCTTTCGTTTTTATTGTTTCAATATACGCCAAGACCTTGACCAGTTTGCTGTATGTGCCAAGTGACTATTTATATTGTGGAGAGAGGTCCAGAGAGGTCTACCGGAAAGGACAATAGGAGAGCGAACACCAACTTTTCAGGATACAGGACAGGGGCAAAGGGCAGCAGAGCCCTAACTTTTACCCCATGTTCTCCCAGCTAACTTTGGGGCAGTTAGGCAGTTAGCCTGTGTGTTAGTGCTTGGTTTGCATAACCACATACACTTACAGTATTTTAGAAACCGCAGTATTATGGAAGGTAAAAAGGTCACACTGAAGTTCCCAATAAAACTGTTCATGTTTTTGGTTTGTAACCTTTTTTTCTGTTAGGAAAACACAACACAAATGTGTTCCTGAAATCCAGTGGAACTCTGAAAAACATGTAAAAGCTTGTGATGAACAAATCCAATACGCAAAAAGCCATTACTTGCTGGAAAAAAAAAATGAACCAGGTATTCATTAGAATAAACAGACAAGCACTGGTGAGTAGTAAGAGTTCTTTGTCTGGGGAAAAAAAGAGTAAAACCCATCTAACACTGTGTCAAACCAGACCACTCTGTTTGAAAAGGCTATAATCCAGATTAAATATCCTTCACAGACATTTATTCACATGTAACCAGCAGTATGTTGAACAATGTATGCTAATTAAGAGTGAGCAAGTACATTTTATAGTACCTTCAGTTGTTGGTTTGACTAGTCATAACAGAAATAACCGTAAGAGAATTGCACATGGTCCAAAATAATTGGGGTTCCTCTGAGGTCTTTAGCTCTTTTTTATTTCTTTTTTATGATCAAGGAAAGCTCAGGGTGTTACGGCCAGCTCGTCCGCCCAGACTGCAACATGAGACAAACGTAGGGGGTTGTTAAATAATGAAACTTATAAAATAAACAACAACAAACACCTACAGGAAAACAAAACAATAGAGAAAAGCAAAGAGATATGAGGATGAAAGGAAGAGCAGACGGTGGATGAAAATGTGTGGGGGGAGGAAGCGCACCCATTTACACCTTTTCATCTAAAGGTGCAGCAGATGTCAGCATCATACCCTCCTCACCTGCACCCACACAGCAGTGCCGATCTGGGACACTCGCATCCAGAAGAAAACGTTGTAGGACCAGACTCCACCTCCTGGCTCACCAGCTACGATTCCTCCTGCGGTCTGCTCGTCCAGTCCACCAACGATTTATGGACAACATTGACCAGAACAGGATGGGATGAGGAACCAGGGCAAATCTCAAAATACTGGACAACAAGAGGGCAGACAAGCCAGGCCTGCAGACACACATCTAACCAATACAACAGGGACTTGGGGTTAAGGAGGCTGGTCTGGATTACAGCTCCCTGCAGTAACCGGCCAAGCAACCAGCACAGTTTGCTACAGCTGCTAGGCACTGGAAAATCACAGACAGTCTTATCATAAATAGGACACGCTTGCCCCATCCCCACCACTATTTTTAGGGATGTCACAGTGGTCAATTCTTCATATTTAAGCAACAACCATACCACCATTACAGGAAGCAAGTGTGAATGGTATAAAAAATATATACATTCAAAAAATACATTTGTAATAATACATTTTAAAAAGGGATAAATGATGGAGCCCACCAGGAGGCAGGAAAAGGGGACAATTAGCAAAGAAATTTGCAAAATGAATAGTTAAAGATTAATACAACCGTAACAGTTAATTTTGCTACATTTTGCTAAACAGGTAAACATTTACAACCTCGTGTTATTTTGGAACCATGTTATTTCATGAGAAGGTACATCCAAACAGTTGTCAGGATCACATAAATAAATTGAGCAGATGCTCAATGGGAGCAAACATACCTGGGACTGGCTGAAACATGAACTTTGTATAGTGTACTTCCAAGCTGACAAACATGAGAAAGAAACATAGGTCTTCCCAGCACCCACAGACCTACCTATTTCATTGTACGATGCCAACTGTAATACACTTATTGCATGTAGAAGGGACTGCAACCAGAAGGTAAGAAGATCTCAGCAATATCTCTACTGGATCTACCCTCTGAGGTTTTCAGTGCACCTGCAGCTATGGAAACAACAGTTCCTTGGACTGGACCCAACTCAGACACATTACTGTTAGCTCAAGCCAAAGCCAAACACAGCCTTTACTTTTAAGGTTGCCGATAGTGATACGTGAACTGTCAGGGCATGGACAAAAACAGAAATAAATCTTCATCACCCTCGGTATAACAATGCGTCTTCATTAACCCTTTTGAGAAACATGTTTGACGTGCTTTTGTTTCTGTCGTGTCTACCCAACATAACTCAGACAGGACGTTATTCACCTCAATTGGATTCAGTGTCTCACTCATCAAACCCCAAACAGCAGCAGAGCCACATACCAAAGACTTAAGCACACATAGCTATGCTGCAACTCCTGATAGCAGAAACCTACTGTAACAAACAGCCTTTGGCCAGTCGCACCCAAGCCCAAAGTTCTGTGCAAGAATTAGAAACGCCAGGAAACATTTCCAGGAAACATGAGCCATTTATTCAGCATCATTATCTGATGTTCCTGGCTACCAGTACGTATCAACCATGAGTGAGAGAGTGTGTTGAATAGCTGGAAGACCGGAGCTAACCGATGCATGAATTTCTTGCATCGGTTAAGACTTGCATCTTCTTAAGACTGTAGAAGAAAGAGAAGCAAATACATACAGCTTACAGGCAGGGTTGTCCAGTGGGGGCAAATCTATGACATGAGACTGGGAGATCTGGGAGTCGATGACCGAGGGAGGTATGAAGGGCTCAGATGTCTGACGTTTCTCAACTTCTGGTGTGTCATACAGACTTGAATGGACATCAGCGTTCTTTGAACCTGGTTGAAAAGCAATGATTTAGTTTAAAACGGGTAAAATAGGAGGAGCCCACCTGGCCTGCCTAGTGTTAAGGCATTTAGAAGATTTTATGTACTCAAGGTTCTTGTGATTGTTATGATTTGGAATGGACGAAGAGCCCTCTCAAACCAATGACGCCATTCTTCCAGGGCTATTTCCAGTATCATAGTTCCTCTCTGCAAGGGAAGGTTTTCGTGAAAAGAAGGCACAGGGAAACAATTTGGCTGGGTCACCGTGGTGCTGAGAGAGGACATTTCAATATGGGGACAGAGGTGAATGTCTCGTTAAGATCCTGGAAAGCCTATTGTGTTTCTGAATCCCAAGCTAGGGTGAGGGGTCCCACCCCCCCCAACAGCGAAGTGAGCAGAGAGACCACCGAGTTGAAGTTCCTGATAAATCACCTGTAGAAGTTTGCAAACATCAAAAACCTTTGCAGTCTGGGTCGTTGGTCAATCAGTCATTGCCTTCACTTTGGCATTGTCCATGGTGACACCTAGTGGACCTATGATGTACCCCAAAAAAGTAACTTTGTGTTTATGAAACTCACATTTGTCCAATGTCACATAAAGGTAATGTTCCCAGGGTCTGGTGAGTTCTGCTTGCACATGGTTGATGTGTTATCCAAAGCTGGCAGAATAGATCTGTTGTCAATATATACAACCAAAAATTGAAGTAGCATTTCACGAAAGACTTTTCCCAGACCATAAGGCATAGCCAATTTTTCATAATGTCCACTGGTAGTGATGAAAGCCATATTCCACTCATCCCCTTCTCTAATCCTGACAAGATTATAGGTACTTAAATCCAATTTGGTAGAGTTCTGCCTCATGCAACTCCTCTAGTGCTGAGAGTACAAGAGGGAGAGGATAGTGGTTTTTTTATGGTGATGGCATGGTAGCCTATACACAAGTGCAGAATCCCGCTGCCGCAGGTGAAGTTGAAGGATGGATGTATCCCAGTCGTAGATCTTCTTGTGTGTATTTTTCCATGGCTGCAGACTCTGAGAGGGATGATGGGTAAACACAGCCCTTTGGGGGGAGTGGTTCCTGGCTTCAGGTCAATAGCACAATCCCATGGACAGTGGGGTGGAAGCTTGGGTTTTGCTAAAAGGGTCCAAAAATCCTGAATATTGTTGTGGTAACGTCACATAAGTGTTCACTTCTAGACTCTATACTGGTAGAAAAACATGAAATGCACCTACCTTTAGGTCAGAAGTCCTGTTACATAGGAAACCACAGTTTTGTTTAAAATGCCCATTCCTACCACAGTGCAAGCAAAGTCCTTCTCTAATTTGCCATTGATGTTCATCCAACGTCAGCCGAGTTCTCCCTAATTCCTTGGGCTTGAAACGGAAGTTCGGTGTGTCCTGTGAGTACGAAGCAGATTATCGAGTTTTACAGACAGTTGGATGAGATTGTTCGGGGGAAAAGGGACCCCCTTTACATGTCATCTCTGCCTGAAGCGTGTTAAGTCTCTGCCGATAAACTATGATTAAAGCTTTGTCATTCCATCCACTCACAGCAGCCAGTGTGCAAAACTGTAATGAATGTTCTGCGGCAGAGAGCTTGCCTTGTTTGAGCTGCAATCATTTTCCCCAGGATCCTCGCCAGATGCTGAATGATCAAAAACCTCTTTAAAGTGACATTCAAATAAAGCGGAAGAGTACTCAAATTCCACACAGTACCATAGCCCATCGCAAAGCCCATGTAGAGTCCATGTAGAAAGCATTAGACATTAAGATAAAACACAATAAACACTGTAGGAGAAAACCATGACACAGGACAGGTGAAAAGTCATACTTCTCTGGAACTGTTAGGTGAACAGAGAAGAGGGATGGTGTGGACTGCATGGGAAGGTTAGAAGCAACCACACCTTGTGATATTCAAGTTAATTCCTCCACAGCATTACTAAGCTGTTGTAGGTGTTGTTCGTGAGTACCAAGGAGCTTTTCCTGAGACGTCAAATGCTATATGGAGTTCCGCAACTCCTGCTGGCGAAGTATTTTATATCGACTTTGAGTCCAAGTAAACACGCGGATCCATATGCAGGAAGAATGTAGGATATTTTAATAAGATTTTAGCAAAATCCGGAAAATGAAGCACAGGTCAAAACCAGGTAAGCAGAGACAGAGGTGCAGACATGCGACAGTACCAAAAGGGCTAGGGAAAAAGGAGCAAAACCAGGAGAACAAGCTAAAAATGTCAACTCTATGCAGATAGCAAAAATACAGGACTGGCTTGGCATGCACAACTGAAAAAGTGGCAATACTTTGCAACAACCAAGGCGTAGTATTATGATTAAATAAGGAATAGCTGAATTGAGAACAGGTGAGGCTGAACAGTAATCAGAAGATGAGGACCTCTGGAGGCGAGAAGTGGGACTGATTACAAATAGGCCTCAATCACCGGTCAGATCAATTGTTAACACAGAAAAAAAAACCCAAACAAACAGGACATTAATGAACTTGACATACAACTCCTCCTCCCGTCAGAGAGATAACACAGAGATTTGATTAACAGAAAGTCATGCTACATCACAGTCATATATCCTGGTTTTATGCAATGACCAATGACATGGTTCTAATAAACATAAGTTACTCAAACTCAGCAGGGACTGTAAATCTCAGGGAAGAAACAATCACCCACTGCCTTAAAAGCTGTCATACTCAATGTAAGGTCATTCACTAATAAGTGTTTTATAGTTGGACAGTTGATTAAAAACCATGAACTACATTTGATTTTTTCTAACAGAAATATAGTTTGATAAAAAGTATAACTTGACCTCAATGAGGCATCTCCCACATCTATTGAACGTTTTTAGAGTTAATAAGAAATATCTATGCCTTGAAACTAAAGAGACAAGACTCAGCTCTAATTCTTTTCTTGTAGTTCTAAAACATCCCAGTTTTCTTGCACTACTGGCCAGATTTTTTACTTTAACATTCACCTGATGAACCTTCAGATTCTGCTAATGAGTTTACAAATTTTACTCAATTCTTTTGATCTTGCCCAGCATGTTACAGGCTTTACCTAGCATGTTACAGACCTTTAGTTTTGATTCTACCACATGGTTTAAATACAAGCAACTTGCTGAACCTGTGAATTGCCATACCAATACCAATAAGAATATCAAGTAGATTTTTCGCTGATGACTTTCACAGCCTTCCGCTTTTCACAGACCTCCTCTTCTCCTCTGCCCAGTTAAACATTTTACCATTTTAGATGCGATGAATGCATTAATATCTCTTTAATTTTAAAGGGAATGCAAGAAAGTGCAAAAAATGCAGGCATACCAAGTTTACAGTCCACTACACCATTTACTGTAATCAAGTCAAATTGCACAGTAGTTTAACTAAAATTGCTGGAAAAGCTTACTTTTTATGCTCCATTGACAGCCATGTAAGCATCTTTAATTCCTCTTTAATAAAAAATAGATAGGTTGATTAACCACTTATTCCACGTCCCGTAAGAATTCTTAAAAATGTGAAATAAATGCAGAGTTTTTTTTGGTAGTAAAATCATCAGCTGGTTGATACCATAAGTTGTCCATATTTACAGAGGAGACGCATTATTGTTGACCCATTGTCCACTGGGCTTTGGTCTTAGATGCTCCATTATGGTGTCAGAACAAACTCAACAGCAGTTGCTCAGAGTTTATGAACTTTTGCTTGATCAAATAAGTAGTACTAACACATTCTGAAAAGACATAAAAGCTTGCTTGATCAAACAGGCAGCCACCGCCTCTGAAACCATTTTTTAATTCTTCATCAATTAGTTGAACACCAAGTTGATTTTTTTGTTTCTGCCTTTTGGAAAACATCGCCCATTGAACCTTTTCTTTTCGCTGCCAAATTCTACATATAGTAAGAAAGATTTATTTAAAACGACTTGTATCGACCGAAGTTTTGTACACAAAAAAATTTAAATTAAAAAATTAAAATCAAATGGAAGTAATAAAAGCACACAAAAACAGGTCAGACAAGTTTTATGAAAAAAGAAGAACAAAGTACAACCACAATATCCCACTCTTCAAATGCTAGTTTATACCAGTATGTTTTAAGGGGAGCAGGTGGTAAACTATTCCACTCTCTTGGACCTTGGAATTTCTGGTAATGTGTAACACATTCTGAGAAGACATCGAGTCTTGCTGTGTGAAAGGGTCATGAACAGATTGTTATAAGATGTGGCTAGGCCATTAAGAGCTTTACAATTAAAAAAAGCAAACTAGGACAAGTATATTTATCAAATTTCCTAGGAGTGTGAAATGTTGCCTCAGGAACTAACTCATGCACTCAAAATGTAATTTTTAATGCTGTTGTAGTTAAAACTCCAAACTCTGCATAAGGCGTACTGAAGCTTACACAAGTTTATAATGTGTCCTCACCAGCATTCGCACAGGTAACAAACATGTTCTCCATATACTCTCCACATCAATACTAAAAAAATCAAAAGACGAGTTTCAACAAGGTTACTCTTTTGAATAAAAGCAGTATCTTCACTGCTATGACATCACATATGGAAGTCAGCAAAAGAACTTTGCAGCCAGCACAGCGGCCACACGTCCAGAAGCTTAAGGCTGCTCCAGCGATGATGACAAAACCTGCTGTCATTACTACACAAAAAATAATTAGCACAGCCACACTCTCCAGTTCAAACTCCTGCTATAGTCAGATACTGCATCAAAGCTCGACGCATCAAAACAGCCATACAAGCAAGTTGAATCACTAACATCATCAACACAGAATTATTGCTACCAACTACCATAACCAAGACAGACCAACATCTTTACAACTAAGTTCAGTCACACCAAGTCAACGCATCACCAGTAGAAAGCACGATTCCAGGTCCTACCTACCAAATGAGCTAAGCTAACTAAACCTCACCAGTCTTCTCAGGCTTCCCAGGTTAGAGATGACTTTAAACACTCGACTCAACACTTAGTCGATTAACTAAAAAACAAATACAGAAATGTTCCCTATAGAGAGGAAATCTGCACCTGCTTTTATCTCCCCAAATGAAAGGCAAAGTAATAAACAAATAACATACAGAACCCCAACAGAGGGTCTGAGTCCAAGCACAGTGCACCAGGGGCACACTTCAAATCTACAGCACACTCAAGGTAAGTACAAATGCCACTGCATGGCCAGATGAGGGCGCACTCACCAACACGGGCACACACGTCTCACATTTTGTCCAAAGCCTCCATGTGTCTGCCTTTGAGCTACCATTTGAGAGGAGATCAATTAGAAATTTCCTCTTGGGCAGTTTTGTTGTTTGACTGACTGAATTAAATCTCATTATAATCAACGTTACATTTTCTTCCCTTTTGATGCAAACAGGAACAGTACAGCCTTCTTGTTTGAATGCATCACTTGCAGGAGCCTGTGGTGATGGGCCTGAAGAGGTAACAGAGAAGGCTGTCGGAACCACGTGATGCAGAACCTCCATGTGCACTCTTCTCTGGGGTGTCTGCAGGGCAGAAGCAGTGGAGACCAGCAAAGCTGTTATGCATCAGTGCAAAATGTCTCGGTTCCTGAGGCTCCATGGGAGAGAATAAAAAAGGCATAAGCGCTCGCTAGGAGAGTGCCATGGAGTGCCTTTTTGCTCTAAGCTTGGTGTCATCTTTAAACCGTTGGCAGCGAAACTGTGGTACGTTAATGAAAGTCCTTCTCCACAGCAGGAATTCATCTTCCTGACAGCTTTGTCCCAATTGAGTACTTGAGTATCAAAGGTTCTGTGTCATTTTTAGAAGTTTATTCACTCCATCTCAGTCCCTGTGGCTCAAGCCACACGTCCGCGCTGTCTGTGGTCGGAGGGCCGTAGGGACTCCGACGTTCCGTCTCCATCAGGTGAGGGATGGTGTTCCTCTGCCCCACTCTTGCATGCGGTGTCCCAGATGAGGATTTGACAGCAAATGTGCTTCATGGTTCCATCTGAGGATTACGTTTTATTTGGAGGCCATCTGTAGTGACAGCAATATTTGCTAAGGGCAGAGGTTGGATTCTATATATATTACACACACACACCACAGTATGTAAGGGAACCGGTGGCACGAGCAGGAGTTAAATCCGTTTATGTCAAGTAAATGAACCTGTGTGCTTCCCTAGAACTAGTTGGATCCCAAACCCACAAAACACAAGCCTTCCCCCAAAGTATAATCTTGCAGGCATAACTAACTAACTAACTAATCATAACTAACTAATTTACCAACTAATCCTAACTAACTAATCAGTCTTTTGCAGAGAGCAGAGGTAAACCCAATAAAATGCTTAAGATATATTTATAAAATGTTTGCATGTACAAATGCACATATGAAATGTTGATAAAAAATTGTGCAGCTTGTTTGTTTTTAGGTTTTGTAGATTAAAACCCAATAGTGTGAAGAGAGCTTGTTGGGACCAGCTCTAGATGTAGATTAATAGTCAAACAGATTAATAGATGCATAGATTTATAGATTAACAGATTAATAACTGCTCTCTAAATGAATTTCCATCATAACAGTTCATACATAATGAGCATATTTAATATGCATTTAATTTGCTGATGATTGGATGAATAATATGCAAAGCTGAGCCTAACATTACTGTGGTGTAGCTGGAGGTGCTACCTCCTCCGAGGAGATCCACCGCTCTTCCCAACACATCTGATGCTACACTGAGGGACTTTGAATTTCCACAACATCTTAACTTGCTCTGCTGATCACCGATGTTCACTTGCTCATACACTCCATTTGGGGAATGTCTAACCGAGGACCACACCTAAACGGTTCTCTTTAGACGTCTAATCACCTGAACAAAGCACTAAAATATTCAACTCGCTTTTTGCAATGGCAAAACCATGCTGGAGCAATCTCCTAGTGATGTCTGCATGCTGGAAAGATCTCCCAGTGATGTCTGCATGCTGGAAAGATCTCCCAGTGATGTCTGCATCATTGTACAGACACTCTGCACATCAGTTTGGCAGAGAGGAAATAGACCCACACATCTCCATTTATTGTTTGGAATAACAGACGATGCAGTCCATTGAAAATATGGAGGGAAAAAAGAGACATATTGCCTTTGATTAGAGTACAAGCCTAAGATATTGAATAGAGTGATGGATTTTCTTGTCACAACAAAATGATTGCGGCAAGAGAAAACTAATTTCATCCTGGAATGCTGGTAGATTAATTGTTATGTAGCCTGTAACTTTACTGACGAGCGCAAGATAATTGGCCCATATTGGTCATAACACAAGCTGTCACAGCTTAAGACATTTCCCCATCAACCAGATGTTTGCCATGTGGCAATGTTTCGGTGTCTCACATCTATTGCTTTCAAAATTGTATTACTGCCTTGTGCGCCGTTTCTTAGATTAACCGATTACATTTTCCTCCCAGATCAAGATTAAACCTACTCCACTACTTCCCAACTGAATGGAATTTAACAACGTATATTTGTCCTTGGTTAGAACCTGGAATACAGGCTTCTGCTTTTGAAAAGCTTTTCACAGCCCAACTGTTCTGCAAATCATCAGTTGAAGCAACATGTCGCTCTTATCGAGAGCTGCGCTGTAAAACGCAGTCCGCTAAACGAGAGATCAGCAGGGTTGAAGGGCTGCGGTGTCGTTGTAAAGTATCTGCAGTGCGTGGAGAAAATCAATAACACAGAGCCAGTTCGAGGTAAGCAGATGTTCCCAAATCTCCACGCCAATCTCATCTCATATAGAAATAATGAACCAACATTCCACCTAGATGTTCTCTTCCTTCAAGAGCTGAAATTGGAATTGCGAAGGGAACCCATGTGACTCATTGCTTTTAGCAGGCCCTGGGAGATGCTCACTGGTGATTCAGAGGGAGGTTGAGTCCATTTATTTCTGTCAAAGACAGGCATCGCTGAGCCAAACCCAAAATGACAACCTAATGGAATTTCTCTCGCGTTTGCTCATTTCCTCTCCAACACATCCTGCCTGGTAAGTCTGTTTGTGAAGTAGTCCTTCGGGTAAACATCCATAACCTTTGTGATTGTATATGGAATGCCAAAAACAGTAGATATTAAATGTTTTATTTTTTATTTGGTGTAAATGATGGTATTATGGACATTATGGATACATTTTTTATCTCGTAATTTATGACAGAGTAACTAAATTCCAGTAAACATTCTTAATTTAGTGTTTATCTTATTAGCTTGTGATTCTCATCGTGTTATCAGCAAGATTTGGTCCTACCATATGGTATGTTTGTCAACGCAAGGTCTGAGGCAGGAGTCTCACACACTGTTTATGTGCACAAATCCCTCACTCAAACACACATCCCACCCACAAAGGTTTCAATATATTTGGTGTAAAATATGTAGGAAGTGCTATAAAATACTTCAGGCCAAATGAAAAGTAAAACTATTGATTTTCTGTCATTTTGTTGGCACCTTTGGCATTACACACACACACACACACACACACACACGTGATTATTGAACAATTAAGCTTGCAGTGTTTTCTTTGCTGTTTCCTGTACTTGAAGAATGAGCATGACTTTACTGTGCAAATGTGCATTAAGAAAATGCAGAGAAGTTATAGAGAAAAAAATAGAATGTGACACACAGCTAAGAGGAATAAATGACTGCTTGGTTGTTATGGAATTTGTTTTTGATTAGAAGTGGCTTTTGTGGGTGAGACTATACTAGTGACTAATGCATCAGAATTCTCTCTCATCTCAAGGTACTTTAAAATGAGGACTTATCCCTTTTCTAACTATTCGGCACTTTCGGCAGATTTCGGTGTTTCTCGTTGTTATCATGTATTCAATTATCTGAGTAAAACATGTTCAGGTCTTGTTTATACCGTATGCATTTTATCTTTTATCTGCAGGAGATGAGCTCTTGTATTCCAACAGTTACATGGGCTCAGTCCTGTCCAAAAAGGCTCACATTAAGCCCGTTGACTGGCATGTTGACTCCTCTGTGCAAATGCCTTCACAGAACATACTTGGTGTTTCATCGATGAAAATCACTTTGGTAAAGGGCCGTTTACCTCTCGTACAGACCTCAGTGACTGGGCTATTTGAGGATTTCCGAGCAGTGCTCTGACCTTGATGTACTGAATCATAGCACTCGGGGTAAACAAGAGAACAGTCACAGGACTCGCTTTTCGCCAAGTATCACATGAAACCAACTCCATATTTATAGCTGTTATTAAAGCTAATGGAATATAGTGTTACTCAGCTTTTTAATACAATATTTTCAACCAGTACTGCACTTTTTTTTTACCTCTTGAAGGCATATTAGTTTGTTGCTAAAGGCTATGGCTGTGTGAACAACCACAGATGTGTTGTTCTCGGTCTCATTCTGCTTAACTAAAAATAGTATTTTTTGTTAAAGAAAATATGCATAAAACTTTGTACGACTATTTTTTGAAAAAAGGGAATAGACGGAGAGTTCTATATCTGAATTTAATCAAGAGTCTTATTATTAATGTCTGTGCTCTAAAACCAGCAGCTTGTGCTTCCCATACTCTCACACTCGATCATGTTTGTGTTAAAAATCCCTAATGACACCAAGGAGAAAGAAATGAAAGTGGAGCTGCTTAATTAAATTCAAATTCCTCTGAGGAAGATGGATGCATTAGGCTGAATGGTCGTCATCTGCAGCTAGTGAAGACAAAGCGGGTGGAGACGAGGTCTGGCCGAGTTCCGCTGTAAGTCCGGGGCCAAAATGGACAGGGAGGGGCTTCAAGTACAACGGGGAGAAAGTCGGTGTGGTGAATGTTTGAATGTCGCACAGATCAGCCGTGTGTACAAGCGTTGACTTTCTTAAAGGGCCCAGGGATGCCCTGGGTTACGTGCCTCCAGTAAACCTGTGCCAAAGACTGCTGTCTCAGTATTTTCACCTCCATTTCTCTCCCTCTCTCTCTCTCTCTCTCTCTCTCTCCCTCTCTCTCTCTCTCTCTCTCTCTCCCTCTCTCTCTCTCTCTCTCTCTCTCTCTCTCTCTCTCTCTCTCTCTCTCTCCCTCTCTCTCTCTCTCTCTCTCTCTCCCTCCCTCTCTCTCTCTCTCTCTCTCTCTCCATGTGTCTGTGTGTGCTCCTGTGGACTCCTAATGAATCCTTGCCTGTGATTTGTGAAGGAAAGAGAAAATAGCCCCATTTAAACACAGAAACAGCCAAGCTGATGTGTTTGGTCCATTGTCCCAGCTTTAATTGCGTAAATCAATTTGTCATGACAGCTTGCCAATAATGGAACTCCTCTTTTGCTCATTTGTTATATACACTGCGAGGAACATGTGAAACCAACAGGGTTGGATGGTTTGGAATCTCTGTCTCCTTCTTTCTCTCTCCGTGTTTTTGCATTCTATAATTCAACCGAAAGTTACTTTAATGCCTAAAGACCATTACGGTTTCACCAAGCCCCATGAGAATTAACAAGAAATGTTGTATTACTGTTGAAAAACAAACTAAATCTGTAGTTGATCTGCCCTCTCTTATGGTTCACAAACACACCTACACATAATTGCACACCTTCACACCCACAACTCAGCAGGATGTAGAGGTTTCAGTGGGACGTCATGGGGACATTAGGGACCTCAGTCGGTGGGATTAGCTGGATGTGTGTGAATCCAAATCAACACTGTGCGTTAAAAAAGATACAGCAGGTGTCTGCAGAGTTGTGGTGTGGAAGTTACTAGCAGCTTAATCTTTTTAAGAGCAGGAACCTGACAGAAATCTGATCCCATCCAATCACACAGGACACTTCTCCTGAACCTACAGACGGGACATCCTTGACGAGGTCAGGCAGAGGGTGAGAGAAAGAATACAGGACATCATTAAAAGCAGCAAATCCAGAGGAAGCAACGTGCAGATCACACCAACGTCATCAGCCAAGGAGCATCTTTGAGCAGGAACATGGGGATGAGACGTGGCCTTTTCCCCCTCAGCTAAACCCACAAATATAAACAGATATAGTGAAAGAAGACGCTGTTCCACAAGTTTCCAGTAGCCACCCAGCAAACGCATACGTTTGTTGAGTCACCCCAACAAGAGCATCGCCTGCGTTTTGAAGTTGCATGGCTCTGTAGTGCAAATCAAGGGCAAAATGCTTTTAAAATGGGATTGGTGTCGGCTAGAAGAGGATGGGCCCCCCCCCCTTGAGTCTTGGTTCCCCCCAAGGTTTCTTCCTCATGCACTTAGGGAATTTTTACTTTGCTTGATCACTGGGGACTTGGACTCGTAAAGCTACTTTGAGACAACATCTGTTGTAAAAGGCACCATATAAATAAACTTAATTTGATTTGATTGTGTTTCTATTTCAAAGTGACATGGAAGGTGGGTATAGGAAGGGTCACTACTGCATTTCCATCCGTCTACTTCTGATGCTTCTATAATAAATATTAAACACTATTGTATAACCAACACTATTACTTATCCAGTTTACAGATATCACTCCACATGCCACTGTACGCATCCAGATTCCAGAGTTCATTCTTTTTTACTCCTAGATTTGTTCTGCCCCAACAGTTTGAGGACATGATCTGTGGTGCTGTATATCCAGTGCTTCATGTAAATGAGTTCAACCAGACTCACCAAAACCTTTCTGGTCCTTTCAGCTGTTTTCAAGTTGAGCCTGATTTTGCTTACACTTGTGTTTTCCATCTAATGAAGATTTCTCCGTCCCCCTCACTCCTGTTTTCATTTGCCAGGATTTGCTGGTACTTGGATTCTCTTACAAAGGGTGGAATGGATCCAGGTCTCCTTCTCTACAGCTTTCCGGATGGTGATTGTTGTTGCAATGACCTGAAAAGAACCCATCTAGCGTGGTTGGTGCCAGACACATCTCCTTTAATCCTTCACCACAACCCACTGTCCATCTCTCACAGTGGTTCTCCCGCAAGCCATATTACACCTGTAAACTGGGTCATTTTGTCTTCTTCCCAAGTCAGCATCAACCAGCTGGGGGTGGTCAGAATTTCAGATGACAGATTTGTTGCTCTATTTGCATTTCTTACTATATACCATACGTTAAAGCTAGAAAAAGTTCTTTCACCCAAGTTAACTTGGTTTCAGTCACTCATTTAACCAGCCTTGTTTTTACTGCCATGGTTCTCTTAACCACCGTGGGTGATGGACACGGTGAGTGTGAAGATCAATTTGTAACACATCTGACAAGTCCTGTATTAATTCATTTATAAAATGTCTTCCTCGATCAGAGATGCTCCCCATCGTGCAATATCCTCTCATCAGATGTTAAGTCACTGACTTGGAGTCAGCATATTTACAAGGGAAGATTTTTTAAATATAATACCAGACAGTATTTATATCCCTCACAATAGATTAACTCAATAAAACCCATCGTTATAGAAGCACCTCCATTTTGAAGATGGGGTTCCTTTCCCTTTGGTTTGCATGCAGACTGTACATTTGTTATACAATATTGCTCAACACATGAAAAGCAAACAAACACCACCACTACCAAGAACGACTACCTATTTGGACTAATCAACCATCCTGATGTATGGTCCCACCCATGTGTTATTTTGGCTAGTAAAGAGAAAGCTGTCTTGGGTAGGCCAGGTCTCCAGCGGATGCCCAGAACCCTGTACCTGGGTCTTGGACTCAATATGCTTTCCATTCCCATACGTTCTTGGCATCATCTCCCACTTGTACATGGCCAACATCATAACAGGTCATAAACAGTAAGGCAGTGCTGCAGTGTCAGGCTTAAAGTTTGTAATTTGTAGCACAGGACAGAGAGTAGAAAGGACAGTCATTTTTTTTTTCAGCATTATCGGCTGCTTGGTATTTGCAACCAGTAACCTCTTTAGGTAATAACATGTCATCTAACAGGCTTTGAATCAGTGTGAAATGGGCAATAGGCTTATCTATACATATGTCAGGAATCCTCCAAGACTCTGTGGTCACCAATGACAAGCATACATGTATCTGCAGTCTGTATAAATAGTGCACCTGCTATTTTTAGTTATAACACCGGTGCATGTAAGGCCAAGTTTCAGCAACTTGTGGGTAAATGAGATTCCACAGCCCCCTCAGGTTTGGAACTCAACAGCAGAACCAAATTATGAGGCCTACCACACTCTTCTGTGAGGAGTTGCATAGCTGGGGTTATCGCATTTCACCACACCAGCTGTACACTGGACATGGCCAACAGAAGATTGAGATACGTTATCATTCTGGCTGTAGTTAAACGCATGGTTCTGGCCACAGGCATGCCACTATCCTTGCACTACAGAGTCTAATTGTTTAAAGGAGGACCCTACTGGCTGAAAGACATCATGCTCTTTGTGTCAAAACAGCAGAAATAAACCCCCTCACAACATACAAATACCAAGTCATAATTTATTAGACCCAAACAGTGTGCATTTGAAAGAGCTGTCTTGAACTGTTCAAAAGCCTTAGGTCTGTCAACAGTCCAACTCACATCATCCATCATTTTTAGATTTTTTTTTTTTTTCCAATCGCATAATCAGATACAGGTTGAGTGATTGCTGCATAATCTGCTATCCAGGTGTGGCGGTATTATCCAGCCATGCCTAGTTGAATCATTTCCTATTGTTTTGGTTTTGGAAAAGAAATAACAGCAATGATTCTGTCCAGCCCTCATCGCCTCTGCCTCCAGAGGATAAGATATAGCCTAAATACTTAACCTCCTGAGCAAGCAGTTGTAATTTATGCAAGGATGCTCTGTGACCATTATTCCAAGTAAAGGCAGAGCAACTCACATTCCCCTTTTGAGAAAGGACGTTGGTGTAAATAATCTACAGAAAAAATAAGGTCACCATTATTCTCACGGCAAAAATCCATTCATGCTTTTCTTGTGTTTCAGAAAAGACATTTGGTGAGTCTTTAGAAAAACAGTCCATGTCTAATTTTCCTAAAGGTACAAGCAGACCAATACTGATATTCAGGATGTAAAGTGATGTAGAGTAATCGAAAACAAAGCAGCATCAGCCAGAGGAGAGGAAAGGTCAATGGTTGGGTTTGGCTGTTTGGCCTTAGGGAGGTATTGGGGGGGGGGGGGTATTTTGATGCGTGGCTTGCCTTTTAAAGAATAAGTCCCTCCCCCTGAAGAATGAACATATCCTGTTGTTCATGTTCTCAACCATACCATTTCTAATAAGACGTAGACCAAGTGTAATTAACTGAGAACATTTGCGTGACATTGCATATAAAGATACACCTTATATACTCTTATAATGTGGTGAAAGTATACGATTTGTTGCATTTTTGTGATAATTAATTATAAGTGTGATTATTTTGACAGGCACATGAGTGCATATTTTATGTATGAACATGTATAAAGAAAACAATGGGGCCAAGGATGAATCCTTGGGGAACTCCATAAAGAAAAGATTAGAAAATGAGTACAATGTATCACCAACAGACACCAAAAATGTTCTGTTTGATAAATGTGACTATTATAATATAACAAACTTTTCTAAGGCCGTCCCCAGTATTTCAGTCCACTAATTCAGCAGCTAGAGTCATTACTAGAACTACAAGATATGAACATATCATGCCTATCTTATCCTCACTGCATTGGCTCACTGTAAAATTTTTCATTGATTATAAAATACTTCTACTTACCTATAAAGCAGTAAATGGTCTTGCTCCACAGTACCTGAGTGAGCTTCTTATCTATGCCAGGTGTTTTAAGAATGGACCAACTTTAAACAACAGAATAAGATAGACAACTTTAAACAATAAACTAGAATGTTGTGTACTGATCTAATGCATGATGAAGCCTATAACAACAGTAAGGTACAATCTTCACAAAACAAAATAATTTATTAGTGCTCAAGAATTCTGAAGGTAATCCAACAGAAGCAACATCAACATGAATGTTAAAGGTATCAACCAAACAATCTTTATCATAATCCAGTACTAGAGAAGAAAGAAAACCAGACAGTTCTGACATAAAACAACCATGTAACTTAGGGGGATAGTGTATAACAGCACAAAATACTGGATGATCACCAAGAATTTTAAAAGACAACATTTCAAAACTTAAAATTCTTTCAGAGAATCAAACAAATCATGATATGGTTCCTTAAAAATAAAGTCCAATCATCAACCATGACCAGATTTGGTTGATTAAAAAGGAGAACTTCTGGGGGTATCATTTCTTTAGGTGCCAGTTCTCATCAGGTTTATCTATCAAAAAAAATTCCAAACTGTTTGATATCTCAGAAAATAAATGATATCATATACAAGGTGTCACGGTGTCCGCCCTGGCCGCCTCCCCGTCTCGTGTTTGAGTGGGTGTGTCTGTGTGGAGGTGTGTTCCGTCAT
>JAOXYF010000006.1:18346613-18360548 GCA_028565775.1 Sternarchorhynchus goeldii | reverse complement strand
ATATATAATGAACATATATAAATATGATGAGCAGTAGTTAGAGGCACACAACAAGCAGTAGGATGACTGATGCCTCAGTCTTGCACCTTCCACAAGCTCAGCAGTTTCACAAAGTCGTCTTGCTAAAAATACATAAAAATATATAAAAATACATGCCACATTTTCATTTACCCCTGTGGGACTTGGAGGCCCCTCCCCCCCAAAGGGAGTGTGACCATCGGGACACCGAAACTGTGTCCTCTGTCTCCTTCTCTGAAGCCAGTTCAGATAGATAGAGAGAGAGAGAGAGAGTTTGAAGGATGTTCCCCAGTGGAATGGGGTGGAGAAGGCTGGATGGAGAACATGGAAAAAAAAAATTGCCCAGCACCGCAGGATGATTCATCACGACATGTTTTGATACGGCATCTGGAGCAACAAATCTCGTCTGACGACACAGGGCCTGTAAATATCATCTGTGGCCCAGACCCACCCAGTCAGGCTTCTCTACAGAACAGGAGAGGGGTAATCTTTACCACACTAATAAAGCTTATGAAACTTAAAGTGGTTAGTTTTGTTTTAGATTCTGGAGGCTCTAAATCATGATGCAACCAACCTGTCCAAAAACGGCTTGATATTGTTCCACAGTTGAGCTTGTGGAGTAGAGCATTATGCATATATAGTACCTTAAAGTGCATGTGGAAATGTGGCTGCACTTTTCTTATCAGAAGCTCTCCAGCACAACAGTTGAACTACAACCACTGCAGCAGTTTCAGCATAGAAAAATAAAATTGGAATATTAAATTCTGGACAACGTAATAGTTCTGATAATGGCCTTTCTCTTTTCAACAGATCAATGATACCTAGCGTCTTAGCTGAACTAGTTCTAGCTGAGTCCTTACAAGCAGAACATCCAACATCACGAGGGCTAGCGAAAGCTTGCAAAGTTGACAGGGTCATGGTTATATCCATCTTGAAAAGGCCATCTGAGGCTTCTCTCCCAAATGGAGAGGAGCTGCTTTAAAATCTAAAATTGATTTTGTTGAGGTCACTGAAATTTCATTCATGAGATGTTGTTTACACTGTGATTTAGATAATAGCAAAGTGAACTTCACATTGGAGGGAAAAAAAGATTTCAGCAAAATAACACCACAGTTATCAGCAAAGTGGTTTAATCTGCATGGTGCTCCAAAGCCAGACGTCCATTTGGGCATGGGTGCCACTTTCTATTGTAATACACTTTTGTGCATAGAAATAAAGAAAAGAGGGTGAGAAAAGAAAGAAGCATTGAGTGAGAGGGAGAAAAAGAAAAAGAGAGTGAGAGAAGCGTGGAGAGAGAGGTGGAGAAAGAAAGAGGTTCAGGTTCAGCTTCTGATGTCGAAGGTAGTTGAGAAAGAGAAAGTGTCCGTGAATACTGTGAGACTAAAAAAAACAGGCCCAGATGGTGGGAGAGAGCATCAGAACAAGAGTTAAACAGAGAAATCTAATTAACTCTCAAACAGAGTGGTTAATATGAGGTAGAAGGCGTTTGAAGAAAACACGGACAACAATGTATGCATTTGTGTATTTCTGCTATTCATTCTTCGATTTCTGTTCAAATTGGCATATTTTAAGGAACCTTAACTTGAGCATACATAGTGTAACATAGTTTAATCAGTCAGAAGACAGATGTCTTTTTATGTTTCAAATAAAGTTATATGCACAGAGATTCAAGTCAAATGCACAACACAAAACACAGCTCTACAAATGTCTATAGTTAAATCGACTGAGATAAAATAGATCTTGTAGAACCTTTCATTGTATAAAGATCTGACTTCCTAATACAGCTCAACTCCGGTTTGTATCTAACATCTGATCCAGCCAATCAGGTGACTGAGAAGGTGTTAGCAGGACTTGGTAAAGCTAATTTCTGCAGGAAAGGAAATCAGGAGCATGGTTGATGACTGTAGTTGTCTATCTTGGCTGTGTCTGAGTGTGCATTAGCATCTGATAAAACAAGGTTGAAGGAAAGCTGGAGAACATGATTGATGATATTTTAAGATGCCAGCAGTGCACTGATTATACACACCCTGATGCAGACTGGAGCGCGCAGTAGTGCATAAAGTGGGTGCGGACGGACGGTGGGGTCCAGTGGGCGGGGTTTGGTCTCCATTACCCCCCCCCACCGGCCCCAAGTCTTTGCAAATGTCTCTGCACCTCTTGATGAGGCTGAGACGAAACAGAATCAATTCATTAACGTGCATACATTGCCAGTCGAAAGTGGATTAAAATTAATATATGGTAAAATGGCAATTTAATGCCATTACTAATTTAAACTTTTCAGATTGTGTCTTGACGAGCCAGCGGATCACTGTGCTGCCTGTTTAACGGAGTCTCAATGAAAGATGGATGAATTTGACCTATTTAAATCAGTACACAGAGGAGGTCAAAACAAACAAAGTGTGCTTCTGTGTTTGCTCAGACCCCTCACTGTGTGCCACTCCCCAGTTCGGCTCCGAGTTTCAGAAAGGTCATGAGGGTTCGAACATAGAGGAGAAAAGTCAAAATAAAAGCCCTCATTTAAATTACTGAATGGAGATGATTCCCATGAATGTCTTCCATAATTAGATAATCAGTTAATTAGCTTTTCAAGCCGATATGGAAGACACATTTGGATGCTAGCAGTACGAGTAGGAAACAGCAGTGTTTATTGAATTTATTGTGCTACATTCATTCTCTTTTTCCAACTATTCATAATCCTACTTTTCTCTTGCAAACTAGCATATTTATCTTCTGCCTAGAGCATTTAACAGCAACAGGGTTATGCAAGGTGACGCCTGTACAGCTGACAGAAAACGGATTTTATTTTCAGATTTGCTCCCTTTTTATCTTTTTCAGTGCCACAAGACATTATGAAAGAAATCCATACTGAATGGTCATGATTTTAAAAGGCTTTTCATATTCATAATTATACTGGTAATTATCTGAGAATACAGCTTTAGAAAATTAATATAATAATTTGTATACACAGTCATACAGGGAATTGGCTGTTAAAAATTAACAGCTGAGAACTGTGTTTTGCTAAAATCCCTATGTGTAATGTAAATGAATCCTGCTTCAAATAAAGCGGGTTCAAAAAATAGCACTAAAGTGCAACGTGAAAGCTAGCTATAATAGCAAAGTGGTTACAATCTTAATTCCAAAAAAAAAAAAACATTTTTGAAGGGTGGCAAGTGGTGAAACAATGTAAATTAAATAACAGATAAATGTGGTTTTATATGAGGGTTTCAAACTAATACATATTTCAAACCTCCTCGATGTATTTTCCCAAGTCCGTTACATGTCGAATGCTAGTCATCTCGAACAGGGGTTTGGACTAAAGCCGAACGGAAATGTGGCTCCTTCCTGCTGTTGGTGTGCAAATTCTGCCTTTTAGGTTTCATAATCTTCCCATAATCCAGTCAAACATTTCATTAACATTTCTAGTAATTACATCACATCACATTCCTCTGCTTTACTAGATAAAATTAGATTTGTGTGGTAAGTTGCGAAGGGGCTCTAATCCTGAACAGGTCGGGGAACTCTTACGCTGTTGTCACATAATAACATAATACCCACAATGCATAAAGTCATCTTTATTTGGATCTCCATGGGCAACTAATGTGGGAATTTTCACATAATTTCACTATATGAGATATAGGAGATGAGTATCTGCAGTATACTGTAGTAGGACTGTAGAGATTTAAAAATGTTGTGAAGTAGACAAGGGTTCAGTTCTGAATGAAATTCGTTTCATTTCACTCAGAACATTTTGGACAGAGGTCCTTCATCAGCTGTGCAAGCAAAATCCTTCTGAATTTGTAGAAGCAGGAGCCAGTTTATAAACTGTTCATAAGCCAGTTTATAAGGGAGTTCATGTAAACTGGCTTCTCCTTCTACAAATTCAGAAGCATTTTTTTTTCATGGACCATATGGACCATACATATAAACCATCACAATCAAAACCTCCAAACATGAAGAGTACTCTTAACATGGCCAAAAAGGCTGTGAGATGCAACCAGCTGATGCCGGATCCCATCGGTTAAGTTGGACTATGTAAAGAGGAGACCCTCAGGCTCCTTGGTACTCGCTTTGGTAAACTAGCCATGATGCCTTACATTATGACTTGCAATGTTTTCTATCCTGAAATGTATTTTCTCTTGACCAGTAAACTCTTTATAGACCTAAAATACTAAATACTAGAGAGCTGAACAGAAATGGGGACCAGCCATGGTAATAAAATGTTTTTTATCACCATGGTAGCGATGTGAGGGTGGTCTTCCACATAATCCAAAACATTCTCATCTTCTGTACTGACATTTTTGTTTCTTTGCATGAGCATAAAGAAGTGCCTAAATGTGCCCTATATTTACATTGTTGTCATGGTAACATTAAGGGCTGGAAAATGTGATGCACAACTTTGGAGAACACTGGGCAAAAGTCTGTAAATCAAAAAAACCTCTAATCTCCCATGTGTGCATGTGAATACATCACACCTCCATTTATCACGGAAATGGACATACAGATAGGCAACATTTAGTTAGAGAATTTCAATGTGTATTTCAATAATACATAGAATTATCACTGGCATGAGAAATATGTATTTATGTATGAAATGAAGCCTGAAGAGCACCTACCAGTAATGCTTCCACCGATGGCTTTGTTCAAAGGAAACAGATGTGTACTTCCCTGTCAGCAAGTGCCCTCAGTACTGAATCAATCCTAGCCATGCTGGTCAAGGATATGAGTATAATGAGTGATGGATAAAGGTTTCAAGAAATGATTAGACAGTTCAACCCTGAACACACCTTCCGTGTAGAACTCGTTCTACTCACACGTTGGAAAAGAAATATGAAACAAATATGGATATATTTACTGAAAACATTGTTAGAGAATTTTTGCTCTGGTTGCTTTAATGGTAAAGGAGGCCATTAACGAAATCACAAGCTCCCTCACACTGATGTTCTCGACTTGTTGCACCACAGTCAAGACTGGCAAATGAACTTTGACCATTCCCCGATGCCTCTTGAGGAAAGGCATTAATGTACAAACAGTGTCGTGGCTAGAGAAGATGCTAGCAAAATTTGACACGTTGACGGCAAAAATAAAAGCAGCATTCATAGCTTCAGGATGGAACAACAGGAAATGAGCAGACCGCAACATAAGCTGATACAAGATGGAATAGTACATGACCTTAATAGAGAGACTCCTGGTCTCACTGCTGGTCAGTTACTGCCTGAGGTAATTCCAAGGGACAAACGCTACTTAGACTTGAAGTCAGATCAATGAGTGCAGCCTGAATAGCTGACACAAGGGTTGCAGCCTTCTGAATGTGCTACACTTTGCGTTGATAAGACAGAGGAGCATTTCATCTTCCACAAGGCTGCAATGGTTCATACAATAGCCGTTGTTTTGAGATAAACCCAGTGCAGAAGAATGAATAACTAAGACAATCGTTTTTCGGCTGCCCTTGACCCAACATTCAGAAAGATGAAGTTGATGGTCATGGGTGGTGATACAAATGTGCAATGGACAACAGAAGCTCATGATATCAAAGAAGCACAGGATATCTGTGAGTGTTAAAGAGGATCAATGTTCTGTCAGTCTGACACAAGAAGTCTCAGTGAGGAAGAGAAGTCCCAGGAGAACAAGATCCTAATGTTGAAAAATCAAGATCAGTTGTACTTTGCAGAGCCAGCAACACCCCAAAAGTAAGACCTTCTCAAATGGTTTAAGGAAAAATGAGGGGTGTTTTCCTACACTATCAAAGCAGACAAGATCTTTTCTGAACATTCCTGCAACATCCAAACCATCAAAGCACACCTTCTCTGCAGTGGAAAGGTGTCAAGCGATCCTCTCAAGTGGAAATGCTGCCTTCCCTCTTCATATTTCAAGAAAAAAATGTAACTGGTGAAACCTAATGTAGCTGCACAGAATGGACTCTGTCCTCACCCTCTTCATTTCTTTATCCTTGGTTTTAAATTTGGAAAGAATAAAAGCTGATATTATAATTTTTGTTTATTCTTTGTAAGATCTTATGGATCTTAGTGTACTATTCTAAAATATTTTGTATGTGCTACATACTGATGACTGATTAAAATATTAAAATATTATATTTGAACCTACGACATCGCTAGGCCACATTACCATACATTAATAAATGAATATTGCCTTGCTAATATGCATACACTGACTATGATTATCTTATGAGTTATGATTATACTTTTGAGAATACATTAAGAAACATCGCATTGTACAGTGCAGTCTATGCATTATACAGTTGCTGTATGCTATAATATCTGAACATGCAGAGCAACTTCTGAATAGCTATTATTAACGATGCAGAAATATTATTATCCACTGAATCTGCCGAAATCCAGGTTGCTATTCTAGAAATATGAGACAATTTTATCCATTAACTTGACTACTTGTTTCTGAATGTCATCTCTGTAAAACTTTGGTATTAAATACCATAATTGGAAAAAGACAATAAAAATCTACATTTCAAGTCACGATATTCAACAATGGTTGACATTTAACCATTTAGCTTTGCTATTTCTAAGGTTTAAGGTTTTGCAATTTTTATGTGGGTTTAAGGTAATATGTATTAATATTATACAGATATTTGAATAATGTGAAGAGGGTTAACAAAAGATGTACATGAAAAACTACAAATAAAACGCTGCATAGCAAATATTAGCTAAATGTCGCCAGACAGATTTTCCTTCCATCTTTTCCACCATTCAGTAAGCAGAACTGCCTCGGTCAAGGTTCAAAACACCTTCGATTTTATGCTTACCAGGGCTGTTGCTTAAACAAAGCCTTTGCACCACCCAAAGTGACTGTGAGCTAGAAGAAACCCCCCCAGCCCATAAAGCAGTGTGCATTGCAGCTGAAACGCTCACACCTGGATGTGGAGGCTCTCCACACGCTGGCAGCTATTCGTCTGCTGATTCTGTTGTTTTGGGACCCCTGCAGTGTTGATGAAACTGCACTGAAATCCTTTTTACATCACGCACATTAACATCTCCCCTAGCATCTAACAACTCACTGAGTTGTAATTAGAGATGCACGGTATTTCTTTGTCTCTGGTCTTTGACAGGAAAAAAAAAAATCAAACCGATTGTTTTTGCGATAATGTGTTGTAAGCATCCTTACCAGTGTCATACATCCGGAGAAGCATTTGGGTTGGGGATTGATGAATCACAACATTCAAAATGTTCAACCAAATGCAAATAATCTTGCTAAAAATAGTTGCACGCTAGGGTTGTAAACATCAACCATTTACTAATGTTTTATTGTGCAGCAAGGCATTTTTCAAATAAAATAGGTTTTTGGCCACACTACACAGCCATATCTGTAATTGCCATCGCCTTGAATCACTGGGATTTGTTTCATTCTTGGACTACTAAAGCACAGCACAAGTGTTCAGCATGAATTAACACCAGCGGCGCTGAAATAACACTCTTACAGTAATCAAACGTCCAGCTGATTGTATAAGCACACAGTTGCACCAGGTACAGATTGCTAATAAGAGTTTATAATCTCAGATCCAATCAGCTCATGACTTTGAGACAGAATTACGTCCTAAATGTCTCCTTTGTCCGTATTTTGCAAGGCTCGTCCAGCTATGCGCACGATGCTGTGATTTGCGCCAGCGATAATCAGCAATATACTTCCGAGCTCAGCGAGCTGTAATTTGCTCACAGTGGACTCCTTCACCTGGTTGCAGGTTTTAATTACGCATGCTGTTCCCCAATGGGGGGGGGGGTTTGTTGGCGCTGGGCAGACCCGATCACTTAAATGGCATTAGGAGGTGTCACACTTCTTTCCACATCAGCAGCACCACCTGACAGAGCCCCCCCCGGCCCCTATCCCTCCCTCCAACCTTACCTCCTTTCTGAATATGAATAAGCGTATTAATTTTAATAAAGAACCGGGAGACAGTTTCAAAATGTGATTAACCTTGCGGAAATTACCTTGCTGTGTTCTGTTTGTCAGGTTTTCACCCGAACTAAATCCTTTCTCACAATATTCAGAATGTCTCCACATACCTGTTTTTTTAGTTTTTGTCATTTAAAAAGAAAGACAACAAAAACAGTAGCTAACACTCATACATTTCATGCCTGTCTTTTTGTATCTCTTATAGAATAAAGAGTCAGTAATACTTCCAAAACACTGTGAACAGCTGCAGGGAGCACTGAAACATTATGTACCACCAGAGTTAGCACTGAAACATTATGTACCACCAGAGTTAGTACTGAAACATTATGTAGAGCCAGAGACAGTACTGAAACATTATGTAGAGCCAGAGACAGTACTGAAATATTATGTAAAGCCAGAGACAGTACTGAAACATTACGTAGAGCCAGAGACAGTACTGAAACATTATGTAGAGCCAGAGACAGTACTGAAATATTATGTAGAGCCAGAGACAGTACTGAAATATTATGTAAAGCCAGAGACAGTACTGAAACATTACGTAGAGCCAGAGACAGTACTGAAACATTATGTAGAGCCAGAGACAGTACTGAAATATTATGTAGAGCCAGAGACAGTACTGAAACATTACGTACCACCAGAGTTAGTACTGAAACATTACATATAGCCAGAGACAGTACTGAAACATTACGTACCACCAGAGTTAGTACTGAAACATTACATATAGCCAGAAACAGTACTGAAAGCAGGAACAGCACTGAAACACAAACAGCTGGTGGTAAACTGGCACTCCACAATCGCTTGGTTTTACATGTTCTATCTTGACATATCAAGGGGAGGTAGATCATTACTCTATTTATAAGAAAAAAACTGTGATTGGTATGTGTGTATAGAAAATATAAAGGTATATATTATATCTATTTTAAGGTATATAATTTATGGGAATTTCAGTTTATGCGAGGGGTCTTTTTTGTTGCACTGCACTTCATTCAGTTTTACTGGTCTCTAGAAATGCCAGTGTCCAGTTGTTATTTATCTTTACTAATGCCTTATGACACATTTACTAATGCCTTATGAAACATTTACTAATGTCTTATGACACATTTACTAATGCCTTATGACATTTAATAATGCCTTAGGACACATTTAATAATGCCTTATGACACATTTAATAATGCCTTATGACACCACTCCTTTTAAATTAATACCTCTGCGTTGTCACTTGTGCACATTAGACTCACGTTGTGGGAAGTGTCCAGTTTGGTGGTGGTGAACAGTGTCAGTTGTACTGGGGCAGTCCCTCATGGTTTTTACAATAGCTTGTGTGGGATGGTTTGATGAGATAGTTGACTACCCAGAATGAGATAATGGCCATCAGGCATACAGAGATAACCACTATAGTATCCCATTCTTATTCTACTCCATATTTAAATACATTTACATATTTAAATACAATCATTTGAATACATTTCTCGTATTTCTCTTGCTACCATCCTAAAAGGTAGCAGTCAAAACAAACCTGTAAAAGATTATTGTGTCCAGTGAGGAAGCAGATACCAAATACCTTTATAGTTACAGCCTTTTCCTCTCAGGACTGTGCTAACAGATATGGCACAGAGTGAGACAACTACAACTGCAGTAAAATTTCTTTGATTTGACTGTACGAGAGGCATTATTTATAGCCAGTTAAATCTCAACCTTTTTTATCAGTCTGTAGAGGATTTGTCTGGTTATTTTGAAAGATAAGGCAAACATCAGCCCCTTTCTGCCTGGATGGTACTATAAGTGAAACATTACTCTTGTCTTTGCAGTGTTCACTCAAGTCCCCCTGTTATTTATGTATCGTTCCTGAAGTTCTAAACTCTTGAATACCTTCAGAACAAACCGTATGCTTGAAACTAAGCCTTTGTATGTGTGTGTATGTGTGTGTGTGTGAGAGAGAAAGTAAATTACATGTGGCTATCCACAGTGGGCCTGCCTACTGAAACATGCACTCCAAATCTACACAAAAGAGAGGAAAGAGGGGGAAAACAGAAAACGTGCTTTCTTGATCATTACGAGCTAATTAATCACAAACACTCCAACTCACCCCTTTACCAGCCTTAATACACTCTGCTCCTGGCTCAACTCTGACTCTCATCATTACAGTTGCCAATGTTTTAGCCTATTGCTACCGCTGCTTCTCAGTCAGAAGGTTCTTAAATGCTTTGGAGCTAATAAACACTGTGAAATGGTTCAGAGTGCTGAGGTACTGAGGGTGCGGCTGCTGTTTGCCCAACATGTTGTTTTATTTATGGTTTAATACTTCACAAAGAAACATGACATTCCTCCTGGCTAATTAAGGCTGTCAGCTAGCATTGTTTGCAGAGAAGAGGCATTCTAGCACAGGGGGTGGATTTTAAAATTCATGAGTGTTTGAAGCAAGCTTCCAGCTCTTATGGATAACTGCCATAAATATTTAGTTGCAACAGCCAATGGATTCTTTTACTCGCCATCCTTCTCTTTTTCTCCATCACTCTCTCTCTCCTCTGCCATCCCCCTCTCCAACCAGCCCCTTTCAGATGAAAAGAGCATTTGAATGGGAAACAACACTGTGTAAGGAGGGGAAAAGAACAAATCCAGGCCTTGCTTTTGTATGTTCACTGTATTTTTATCCGCAAAAGAGGGAACTGTGGGAAACCAAAGTTTAAATGGCTTTCCATTACCTGCAGAGTGGCATTACTGATGGGTCTTTGGTGAAGGTACTGATGTCAGAGGAAGAATAGTTTTCAGTAATGATGCATTTCCTCAAGGTTTTAATGCGGCACTACTGATGTCAGTAAACACTGGAGTATGTAAGAATTTTTCAAGGGCTTAAGTGAACATGTCTGTGCCATTGTGTGTGTGTGTGTGTGTGTGTGTGTAGTCAGGCTGAGCAGCACTCTATAAAGACTGCTAGTATGCATGCCCTTGTGCTTGTGATGCAGAGTCTGTGTTTAGATTAAGGCCTTAACCAGTGGTGCATCAGTTAAACTGTTAATGTACAACTGCTCATCTGATACCTTTACCTTTCAAACTACAGAACTCTCTCTCTCTCCCTCTCCCTCTCTCTATTTCTTTCTTTGTTATTTGACACTGGTATCTTAAGGACACGGGTGTTTTTGTCTTCAACAGACTGCAACATGAATTGAGAAGCAAAAGGGTCTCTCCACCAACCACCTGTTAAAAGCAGAGCTGCCGAGGACTCCGACGCTAATCTAGTCAAAACGGTGCAGACAGAATGGAACTGCCACAGTCAAACATCTTTTACAAATACACATACCATAACATGAGCCAAGGTGCATTCACCTCTACATGACACCAGCTTTAGATAGAATGAAGAACTCCACCGCTGAAATGGACTCAGCTTATAAATTCATTCACAGTGGTGCCCATTTCAAGGCCTGCGTTTTCACCGACACCTCCGTCACCTCTGTCACCGTGCGTCACCACGGCAGTGTTGTTACCACATGACACTAAACCACTTGCGATTGTTGCGTTACTGTGCATGACTTAATTTCTTCCTTCTCCCCTTAATTCGTATAGGCCTGAACAGTAGACCATATATAAATAGCTATACACGGTTTTTATTTCATTTAGCTTCTTTTCATCCGTAAAGCCAAGGGAAATTAAAGTCCTTGGAAGCTTTTCAAACTGTGTCAAGCAACCGGTGCCTTTGTGCCAGCTTTAATGGGAGTGAAAAGTCTTTGAGGGCCTGCGAAACATACAAAATGAACTGCTGAGACATACAGAATGGAGGGGAACCGCTTAGCAGTGTTGGAAATCGCAACCGGCCGAAGGCGTTCCTTCCGAAACGCGTCTGTGATTTAAACAGTCGTCCTCTGGGCCGCAGGTGCGCGCGGTTTGTGATCTATTAGCCTTTGTTTTGATGAAGGGCAACTCGGCTGTGGTGTTTTTAATGTTGCCCGCGCGTTCTGGGCTGTGCCTCGCCAAACAGCGAGCTGAACAGTCTCTGCGGCGTCCGGACGTCGGGCGCGGAGAGGCAATAAGCGACTGAGCGCCTCGTGGTTCGCGTCGATGTCACTGCGTTATGCAAATATCACTTTGCCGGTTTTCCTTCTTTCGCTCGCTCTGTCTCTCTGTCTCAAGTTCTCTACACTGTAGTCCACGGTACATGGGTGTTGGAGTGAGGTCTTTGCAAACCACTTTGTGTTTGAAATGAAAACGATAAATGTTTATGCTGCGCCGTGGGGTATATCAACAATTATGCAAATACATAGGAGTGTGGGATGTGCAGATTCAGAATGTTCTGCTAGTCGGGAACGAGAGTTAAGCCGTTTAGGAGAGAACGGGAACAATGTGAAAAGCACTGCTAAAGAGAACACCGTAAACATGAAATCATTTGATGACGACCTAGTTTTTGATGAGCCTGAACCGAGAGAGCATACATGAAAGATCGGAGACATGAACACGATTAAGATACTACACTACACTAAGAGTTCATGTGTTAAATCTTACACAGTTACATTACATAAACTCACCAGTGATGATATCTGTATGTAATGCCTACGTGTCCCTTAACGCTAATTAGCTAATTAACGAATGGAGCTCAAGCGTTAATCCCCCTCCCAAACCGGAACTGCAGATTCGTGTACCTGCTAAATGAAACCGAAGTCTCGTTAAGTGATGGCTGGTTCAAGTGAAGGCGAATGCATCTTTGTCAAAGGTTTTTTTTTCTTTGGCGTTAATAATTTAAAAAAATACAAGATCAATGCAGGTGGACATGTGGAGCAAGATGGCAGAAGTGTTTTATAATTGGCGGGCGGATATTTGTTGGGAAAAGCTCAAATTTCAACATGTAAACAGATTTGTAATATCTGCAGGAAGGGTATTGTGCCTGCCCACGTTTTGTTTTGAGGTATCCTGGTCCATCCAGCTCGAGTCACCCCATCTGATGTTTGTTCCTGTGGGTATTACAAAGGGGATACGTTACAAAGCTAAAGATCTCAGCTTCTCAATAAGCTGACTGCATCAAGACCAAAGTGAGGACTATGTGTGTTCTTCAGGTGCACACTGGCATGTGTTAGTTATGACTCTCACCTTGGAAGCCTTGGACTGGTTTCTGTTACGCACTTTGACACCTTGGGCTACTGATGCTGGGTTGCGTACGACGTGTGGCTGCACATGTCTCTCTGACAGTGCCCTGACCGGCTAATCATTACTGACACACGCTGGGAATGGCATGTCCACACTGGTGTGTGATGACCCCAGAGCCGGGCGGCTGGCCGGGTTTATCTGCACTATCTACCACGAATACAGTATTCTGTCTCACTCTGTAGTTTAACCCTGCTGACTTTTGTCTGACTCCTGTGTGAGCAGCATGGATAGGATTGCAAGGTTCTGTGTGTCTGAGAGAGAGAGAGAGTGAGAGAGAGAGAGGGAGAGAGAGTGAGACAGGGACCAAGACAGAGTGCAAGGATAATAAATGTAACACAGATCTTTTGCAGATTCATTTTAATCTGGTAATGTGATTAGCGGTCATGTACATCCATTTGATTCATCTGCTGAAAATGGTGTCATTAATGACAGTACTTAAAGGATTACCTTAAAAAAACGTCTAAATAAAACTGTTCATGTTCCCGAGCTCACATCTGGCATGACATGACGCGTGTGGTCAGGAATGCTGGGCTTTGTCATTCAAAGACAAACAATAATGCCGAATATTTAAATGCATCACTGTCACTGCACTAGTGGTTTTGTGTGTGTGTGTGTGTGTGTGTGTGTGTTTTGTGTGAGCGTGTGTGTGTGTGTGTGTGTTTTGTGTGAGCATGTATGTGTGTGTGTGTGTTTTGTGTGAGCATGTATGTGTGTGTGTGTGTGTGTGTGTTTTGTGTGAGCATGTATGTGTGTGTGTGTGTGTGTGTTTTGTGTGAGCATGTATGTGTGTGTGTGTGTGTGTGTGTTTTGTGTGAGCATGTACATGTGTATGTGTGTGTGTGTTTTGTGTGATAATGTATTTAT